>CM033790.1:30240190-30345257 GCA_019656835.1 Rhododendron ovatum
CGTCCGGTTGTCAATTAGCGACGATCTATCCGTCCAATTTCAATCAGCGACGATCTATCCGTCCGATTTCAATCAGCGACGATCTATCCGTCCAATTTCAATCAGCGACGATCTATCCGTCCGATTATCAATCAGCGACGATCTATCCGTCCGATTGTCAATTAGCGACGATCCATCCGTCCAATCTCAATCAGCGACGATCCATCCGTCCAATCTCAATTAGCGACGATCTATCCGTCCAATCTCAATCAGCGACGATCTATCCGTTCGATTATCAATCAGCGACGATCTATCCGTTCGATTATCAATCAGCGACGATCTATCCGTCCGAATATCAATCAGCGACGATCCATCCGTCCGATTTCAATCAGCGATGATCCATTTGTCCAATTTCGATCAGCAATCAATCTACTCATCAATCCACGGGTGCACGGTATTTGTATATACTTGCTTGCACCTTTTTGTTTAATCGACTTTTGGGTTACTTGGATGGGTGTCTAGAAATCTTTGACGTTACCCGTACCAGTCAATGGTGCTCCGCGTGCCGTCAAAGAGGGACTACTGTAGACACCCCAATCTGAATTCCCGATTGTTTTACTTTGTTTCTCGGTTTCTTGTTTCCCCGATGATGAGTTAGGTTGAAAACAGTCTCGAGAACTTGGAATGGCTTGAGATTGGCATGTGAGGAACCCATTCTTAGCCCTTAAAACTTTAAATCAGAACCTGGGCCTTGGTCTGAATGTCGCGCGACAATCCCAAACACTCGCGCGATGGTTCATCTGCCAGGTGGTGGTCAAGTCAAAGTTTTGACCATTGACCATTGCAGGGTTGGCTGGACCCTCGCGCGATGGTCTCACTTCATCGCGCGATGGTCAACACCTGTCATTTTCACTCAGATTGCGTGGTGGTCAGGGGCTACAGGCCCATAGGACCCCGTTTTCTCGGCTGAACAGCGTTCTGTTGAAGGGGGGGGCTCCCCTTGCACCACCTCACCCCCCATTCTCCCATCACCTTTGCCACCCACTCCTCCACCAAGCATTTGTAACCAGCATTGCTGGCTGGTTACAAGGCCTTGGTTAGCCATCCACTAACCCCCTTTTTTTCCTATAAAAATCCCCCCATGCTTCATGACAAAGGGTTACAAAAATCTCTCTCCCTAAGAAAGAAGAAGAAAAGCTCAAGTACAAGCACCTCACACCATTCACTCCCACATAATCACCCTCTAAGTCTCACCATCTCATCACTCAAGCCATCTCCAAGACACTCAAGCAAGGTATAATATCTTCTGCTCGCTGTTTGAACCCCTGAGGGGGGCTGGCAGGGTCAAGGCTGGTAATCGATACCAGTTCTGGCCTTAAGGCCAGCAAGGTTTCAAGAGCCGTTAACTGGAAAACCCACGCGCGATGGTCCGATATACTCGCGCGACGATTCAGTCTGTGTGAGAATGGATCACGTGGGGAAGGGATACTGGTTTTCAAGTTTATTCTCATGTTTATCGTTTCTTTTAAGTCTTACCAAAAGATATCAGTTCACTGTTTTGCATGTTAAAATAATCGTTTGGCTTAGTTTATAACACCTCTTCGTTTGGAATGCTCTTGGGACGCTCCTGAACATGTCTCAGAGCCCTAAGTATGCAAAGCAATTCCTGGAAGTCCAGTCCGAAACGTCGCGCGTCTGTCTCACTCTGTCGCGCGATGGTTCTCTGTCCTTCAGGAACCGCCCTTGCATGAGCAACCTGGCCTTGGCCTCTGTTTAAACACCCCCACTGTTTAGGGGTTGCATTTTCGTAATACTTCCATCTGTTGGTTGTAATATTGTTTACTTTCAAGTGCCCATAAACTGCTTGGTTTGCACCTAGGTGAGCACTGGTCCTTCCAGAGCCCAGAAGGGGATAAAATTCAAAACACATTGGTAGATCATCAAACACACGCGCGATGGTATGGTTATGTTGCGCGATGGTTTGCTTGCATGTAGATGAATTTATGCATGCAAGCTGGCTATTCGTTCGTGCCAAAATCATACACAGCACTGTGCTGATGCATGATCGATGCCTTGAACTTTATTCTATTTATTACTCGTCATCTCATTAATCCATGTCATATGTTATCACATCCTGCAAATTGTTACGGTTTTAAATCCCCAATTAACTGTTTCCCCGCCCTAATTGGCTAAGAATTGATTAAATCAAACAGAATCACAAAAATAACATTTTCGCAAAAGCCTAAGTAGAGACCGATCTCCGGATTGGGCGAGAGGGGTGCCATAAAACCCTTCCCCTCTCGTAACCTGGCTCCCGAACCCAGATATGGTTATGACGGACTGGTTCCTTAACTTTTCCAAATCAAACAGCGCGGCAAGTGCTTCGAAATACGGTTCCTTGGGTGTCGGACCTTCAAACCCAAGTGGCGACTCTGTATTTTCGCGAGCGCTTGACGTCCAGCTAAAAAAGCGCTCCCTCGACCTGGGCCCTTGCCTTGCATTTTGGAATCCGGAAATTCCTAAACGGGCACGCTGCCCACATTGTTGAAAAAATATTATATTTCGGTAATTGTATTCTGAAAATGTATCTCAATTTCGGTAACTAACTGTCGAGTATAATTGAATTTTTAACGGGTTAAGGGAGAAAATACGGGACTGCGAATAGTCGCCCCAACAGGAATAGGTTCAAATCCCGAAACAACCTATTCCTTTGTCAATTTAATTGGGAAGGGACAGGAATAAAGTTCTCATCCCGAAATAACATATAGAATTCCTTAAGTAGATACAAGCGTAATTATGGAGATAATATTAGCTACTATATTGACATACTTATTCCATCTTGATGGGTCAAAGTTGCGTAATCGGTTAAATTTCCAGCTACTTCAACAGTTGTACAATAAACTGGCATCATTATATTACTCCATAATTTTTTTTTTATAGGCAAAAAAAGTTTCATTAATTCATAACACGAAGTACAGAGCTAATAAATGAAGAATAATTTTCGCGCACGAGCATCACCATCTTCTATATACTGTGAGAACCCGGGTTTTTACATGCCTAAAAAAAAAAAATAGATTTGCACGGTCGTTAACTTCAGGACTCCGAGAGGTGAGTGCAAACATGTCTGGCCATCTGATTATAAAAAAAAAAATGCAACAAAAAGTATGGTGCTATATATAACGCCTTTTATTATCACTCGTGAGAACATAACTATTCATTCGTTTAGGTGGGTGAGAGAGGAGTTCAAATGTCAGGGGAACAGAAGCAACGAATTGCAATCGCTCGCGCCATAATCAAGGCACCGCGCATCCTCCTACTTGATGAGGCAACAAGCGCATTGGACTCAGAATCAGAGAGTCTGCAAGAAGCACTCGACAATGCTGTTGTGGGCCGCACAACTATCATCGTTGCTCACCGTCTCTCCACCATCCGAAACGCCAACGTCATTGCCGTCATCCAAAACGGCCAGGTATGAAGAATTTTAAAACAAACCCTAAAACCCCAAATCTAATGTCAGCTAATAATGATAAGCTTCTCATGTTAATTATTCTCATGTGACGACGTCTCATTAACTCTGACATCCCCCAACAAAGCCTTACAAACTGAGGTTGCAGCTGAGGCCTTATGCTGAAATATTCTCATATTCCTCTCCTTCCAAATGACAGCTTAGAATTGGATGGGAACATTCAAATCTTATAGGCGAATAACCAAATGACAGTTTAGGATTAGCATCAGTACTATTCCTCTGTTTATTGAAAAATAAATTCTATAATTGTTCATTAGAATACGGACCATGTACCAAAACCGACACTGCAATGGATATATTTTTGTTGCGAATCTGATTCCTCTTTTTGCAGGTGAGATCCCTGGTGGGCGATAGGATGGCGCTCCTTATCCAAACCTTTTCGGCAGTAACCATAGCTTGCACCATGGGCCTGATCCTCGCATGGAGGCTCGCATTAGTCATGATAGCAGTACAACCCCTCGTCATTGTTTTGTTTCTACTTGGTGCGCGTCCTTCTAAAGAACATGTCCAAGAAGGCCTTGAAGGCCCAAGAAGATAGCAGCAAGCTAGTCGCAGAAGCAGTCTCCAACCTCCGGACTGTCACTGCCTTCTCTTCTTAGGCTCGAGTCCTCCAAATGCCCGAAAAGGCCCATGATGTGAAAGCATCCGACAATCATGGTTCGCAGGTATTGGGCTTGGTACCTCCCAAAGTCTCATGGCATGCACTTGGGCTTTAGACTTCTGGTACGGTGGGAAGCTCATCTCCCAAGGCTACATTGGGTCCAAAGCCCTATTTGAGACCTTCATGATCCTAGTAAGCACGGGTCGAGTTATTGCAGACGCAGGGACCATGAATAATGACCTTGCGAAAGGATCTAATGCTGTTGGGTCAGTTTTTGCTGTGCTGGATCGGCGTACGTGTATTGAGCCCTACGACCCTGAAGGCTACAAGCCGGACAAAATAATGGGTGATGTGGAGCTACGTGACATCAAATTTGCATACCCAGCTAGGCCCGACGTCATGGTCTTTAATAAGAAATGATTCGTGCACAGACTGCTGTGCACAGCAGTCTTTTCCTCCCGCCCCGGGTCGTACAAAGATGATCGGAGCCGCTCATTTTGTTCAAAATATGTCGTTTAAGGTCTCTGTAAAAAATGAGTTTCGTTCGATATCGTTAGAGGCGTCAACAAAACACCCAAAATCACTTCAGAATTTAGCCTAAATTCTGAAGTGATTTTGGGTGTTTTGTTGACGCCTCTAACGATATCGAACGAAGCTCATTTTTTATAGAGACCTTAAACGACATATTTTGAACAAAATGAGCGGCTCCGATCATCTTTGTGCCATCCGGGGCGGGAGGAAAAGGCTGCTATGCACGTAGCGCAGCTCGTCTTTAATGGCTTTTCCATCAGCATTAAAGCAGGGAAATCAACCGCGTTTTGGAAAAAGTGGGTCTGGAAAATCAACCATCATTGGATTGATCGAGCGATTCAATGACCCACTTAATGGCAGAGTGAAAACGATGGTCGCGATATCAGATCATACCATTTGAGGTCACTAAGGAGCCACATTGCACTTGTTAGTCCAGAGCCAACTTTGTTCGCGGGGTCAATTCGAGATAACATCACTTACGGTACATCAGATAAGATTGACGAATCAGAGGTCATTGAGGTAGCTAAGGCGGCCAACGCTCACGATTTCATCACAGGACTCAAAGATGGGTATGATACGTGGTGTGGGGATAGAGGATTGCAACTGTAGGGTGGACAGAAGCAACGTATTGCAATAGCCCATGCTATATTGAAAAACCCTGCAATTCTATTACTAGACGAGGCCACTAGTGCACTTGATAGCCAATCAGAGAAAGTTGTACAAGATGCGCTCGAGCGTGTGATGGTAGGGAGGACTAGCATGGTGGTTGCCCACAAGTTGAGTACAATACAAAATTGTGATATGATTGCGGTCTTGGATAAAAGGAAAGTGGTGGAGAAAGGAACCCACTCATCTTTGTTGGATAAGGGTCCCGTTGGAGCATATTTCTCTCTTGTCAGCCTTCAGAGAATGTAGTTTTGGATAAAGGGAAGGTGGTGGAGAAAGGAACCCATTCATCTTTGTGGGGTAAGGGTCCCACTGGAGCATATTTCTCTTTTGTTAGTGATCTCTGAAGGCTGAGAGGGCTCCCTTATTGCAGGTTATGGCTAAGGTTGATTGTTGTTCAAAGGGAAGGTGGTGGAGAAAGGAACCCACTCATCTTTGTTGGGTAAGGGTTCCCCTGGAGCATATTTCTCTCTTGTCAGCAATCTCTGAAGGCTGAGGGGGCTCCCTTATTGCAGGTTATGGCTAAGGTTGATTGTTGTCCAAAGGGAAGGTGGTGGAGAAAGGAACCCACTCATCTTTGTTGGGTAAGGGTTCCCCTGGAGCATATTTCTCTCTTGTCAGCGATCTCTGAAGGCTGAAGAGGCTCCTTTATTGTAGGTTATGGCTGAGGTTGATCGTTGTCCCTTGCTAAGGAAGCTTCGCCGCCGTTTGCGTTTTCTCGGATTTGGATCCTCGTTAGTTGATGCATTGTTTGTTTGTTTTGTTTTCCGTTTGGGGTTTGTTGGTAGTTTGTGGGGTCTTTATTTCTGCTTTAGTTATGTTTTTGTTTTTGTATTTGTATTACCGCACGCGCAATTTTCACACTGTGCTCTATTCTTTCGGTCTTTTGTTGGCCTTCGCTCGTCGTCAACATCCTTAGATCTTTTGGCAATACTGTTGTGGCTTTTGTGTTTTGTAGGCAGTACTCTGTATTCTCCTTGGACGTAACTTAGACGTAACTTATTGTATTGGTCTTCACTAGTCGCCGGCAAACTTTATCTTGTGGCAATTGTACAATTGTACTTTAATTTTTTACTATCAAAGGAATTCATTAATCTTCAAAGAGAGAGAGAGAGAGAGAGAGAGATATAACGCCCAATGCGGCCTACAGTCAATTTTAATTCATAGGTTTCTCGTTTTTTGGCCCATTTCCCAAGTGATGGAGACATGGGGTTGATGTCAGTTTCTAAGAAACATGGGCACGGGAGATGTTTCCCTTTGTAATTCCACAAGTCAATTCCAATAATGGTTTGCAATATGTGTAATGTATGCAGCTTACTGTTGTACTCTCTGTCTTAACAAAAGGAATTAGGCCATGTTCGGTTAAATAAGCTAATTGGCTTATTTTTTTTGTCTTTATTCAAATTTTTTTTATATTTGTTAGTTTTTCGTCAATTTTTAGAGATTATTTCATTGTTATGACAAGAGGACTCTAAAAAGTAAAAAATAACAATCAAAACCTAGTTTTTTTGAATAAAAACAAAAATAAGCCAATAAGCTAATTTTTTTCGTCTTTATTACAAAAAATTGGATTTCGATCATAATTTTTTACTTTTTAAATTCCTCTCGTCATGACGATATAATAATCCCCAAAAAATTGACGAAAAACTAACAAATACAAAAAAAAATTTGAATAAAGACAAAAAAATAAGTCAATTGGCTTATTTAGTCTTGATTTGTTTTTCCCAACTTGAGTGACAAAGTTAGAAGTTTGTGTAAAATTGAAGTGTTCACATACTGGGAATCACAATTCCGCGGTGATGAATGTAGGAAAATGTAGTGCGGAAAACAGTAATCGATTTTACTAATTTCTAGAAATTTACAATTGAGCAGAATATTACATGAATTTGAATTACAGAACATGAAACATAAACATAAACTGTACGTAGGAAACAAGAATTTGCAAACCGAGACCCATTTTATTCTACGGTGCCCTGAAGACAAATTTGCCGCCTCACTAGTGTTGGAGGTTGTGTCAGTGTTTTGTCTCCCAGGGTTGACTCAATTCTCACTCAGCCGCCGGAGCACCGCGTAGACTGCTCGTTGAACAAACTTATGTCTGTACTCTCGCTATCAAAAAGAAGAACAATATTACAAATGAAGAGCTCTCGATTTTGGTGTATTGAAACAAAGAAATCGAACTCCTTCATATAATCGAAGAGGAGCATTCTCATTGACTATGAGAATTCAATAGGGGGAGCCTGCCCATTCAATAGGGCCAATTCAATATTTCATATTGAGTATAGAGAATTGAACACGGGGAATTCAATTTCTGGAGAAAAACTGCTACAGTCATTAATCTAGCAATTGATTCCATAATCAAATCATGGATTTTATTCTGGGCATTCAACCCAGTATTAATCAACTGCGCATAACTGATTCTGTAACTGGACAATCCAAACACGAATAGTTCAGACGCAATAAAGCACAATCAATTCCAAACCAATCTAAATTAGACTATAAACCACAGACCTCGAACCACAGGTCGTGGGTCCACGAATCCTAAGCTTCGGCTCAGGTCTAATTTAGGTGTTTGCTGACAGCGCGCATGCACGTCATTTAGCTTTCTCAATTCCCATAATGAGACAATTTCTGATTTATCTCTTAATGAAATTTGTTCACTATTGTTGGGCCCATCTCACGCGATGCAAATCCCACCAAATTCTCTTTGGTAAAATTCTATTTTCCAACAATGAATTGAATTGAACAACTGCGGCCTATCTCTTGCACGAGGCCTTTCCCTCGCGGTGGCTAAACTTATGTGCAATTAGTAAGTGTATATTTAAAGGGTTCGGTGTAATTTTACGTACTCATCATGGGTCCAGACATTAATAGTGCATTGCTAGCTCGTGTCTTACAAAATTTACTTTTCCTCTTTCTTTTCGTGATGGCAGAAAAAACGAAGAGTCAAGATCCTCTCCTAGGGCGATATCCTATGTGATGTGAAATCGAAATTACTAAGATCTTCTTCTTTTTTTCTCAGTAAAAGAAAAAATTTATTAATATTTGGACAAAAATACAAAGATTAAAAAGATCAATGACACAACGGCACCATCCGAGATCCAAAAAACGAAAAAGGCAATACAACAACCAAAACAACAAGGGCAAAAGAAAATAAAAAAGTTCCAAACTCAACACCCAAACACCTCGAACCTCGAAACCCGCGCGATCGAAAAGAAACCCTCCAAAGGCTGTGAGAAATAAAAGACTTGACAAAATCCGGGATACCCTTTGATAGTCCATGGACGGCTCCAGAACAAAGGCCAAAGGAGAGAGAATCTGGAAATTAAAATTCCATGGAAAGAGAGACACATTCCTCCCTTTTAACCAACTCATCCTCCTCCAACTCAACAAATGCATATCCCTCCGTTTTAGCAATCTCATCCTCTTCCGTTTTAACAAATTTCTGTAAGTCAAATCTCTTCCCCATCTACATTTAACGCCCAACAAAGCACTAGCATTCAGGTAAGATATGGTCACATGAGATGATCTTGATGACTCCTTTTTCTAATCGGCAAATTTTTTTTTATTGAAGCTCGAACAAGGGTACAATATTGAGGGAAGAAAGGGTACATGAAATGAGCTCAAGATATGAATCCAAACAATGAGGCATTCAAATGAAAGCAAATAAAACACAGAAAATTGACATCTGGAAACAAGTAATACATCCAACCAAAAGTTGAATGACCACCCAGACATGAAAATCTGTTGAATCATCGTGTACAAAGTCAAGACATACCCCCCTGTCGACTTAAAATCAATTGGCAATAAGTGTATCAAGCACCTACACATATCGCATTGGGCTGATTTTTCATGAGTCCACTCGATTTTTTCTTTTTGAAAAAAAAATTGAACGACTCTGATCAGTGCTGAACCCAGAGTGGATCCTGCGTGCTCGTAGGCACCCCATCGATATGGGGGTGGTCAGTACCAATAGAGAGCAGGGTTCTAAAAGAATTATCTTATCTTGCCAAAAAAAAAAAAGGAACACTTCTACTGGGGGGAATGGGGAATTGACTCCCCCATAGGACATTGTCCCCAATTGGAGATGCTCTGACTCTGAGTAGTTGTTTGGAGTATAGTCGTTGAATATTTTAAAATGGAGATGCTAATTGAGGTATATAGTTCCAAATCCAATACATGGCTTACCCCCGTGACCACCATCATCAATTGATTAATTGAGTAGTAAAGTCAAACCTTGATCATCTCTCCTTGACCACATGTACATTTGAACTACTTTTTTTTCTTTAAAATCTCTCCAAGTCTAAATCCTTCGATGTGGGTCGGAGTCTCTAACACTCCGTCATGTGGCTTAATTACTCGGATGCAGAGGTGGCGGACGAAGAGGTGGAAGAGAGAAATAGATGTGGGATCGATATAACCGTAACCTATAGATGAAGTTTTTTTCAGAGACCCCAATTCTCATACTATATATGTTAAGAAAAATCATGTCAAAGTGGATGGAGTAACTCTATTAGGTGGTCTATTTGAGAGGTGTGTGAATAGAATTATTAATTAATTCATACTACTTCTGTCCCATTTTGTTAGTTGTTCTTATGAGATTTTCAACTTTTTAAAAGCATATGCATTTAATATTGCATGTCTCTTCAAAAAGCTGGTTTCGATTTCAATTATTGTCCTTTAATTCTCGCTATTAAAATTATTTTTATTATGAGGGTGAGTTTTGAAAATTTAAACATTTTTTTCTTTTGACTTTCCAAAAATGACTGATATTTTGGGATATTTATAAAAGTGGAATAAGAAATCAACAAAATGGAACGAATAAAGTAATTATAATATAATTAATGCTACATTGACTTAAGGATATATACAGATTCTAACAGAGATAATCGATGCAAACAAGAGTAACCATTATTAAACAATTTCAAACGGGGAATGCTAGGTACAAAGAAAACTTACCTCGAAAGTATTCCGAAAACAGTAATCAATGGTTGAGAATCACTTTGACGATTGTGTCACACACATCAAAGTGAATCTCAACCACTAGTTGATCTTATCGAGGTAGTTTCGGGATAAATTTTCTTTGTCCCTAGCATTTCTGATTTCGAACACGTTTGGATCTGTATCTTTCTCGTTTTAGTATTTGTTGGCATGATCTGTTGCCGTTAAAAACTGGGGAGATGCCCAATTGAGGTAGTCCAGATAAAAAGCGGGCCCCATGATCCACTATCGTCAGTAATGACGATACATGATTAAAATATAAAGTCAAATCTAGATCCCCTTATGTATGGCTTATGCTAGGCAATACTATTGCCAAAGCACATTGAACTCTACTGACAACATTGCTATATAAATATGTAGACATCTCCCTCTACTTATTTCCTCACCAGTTAAATGACAGCCGCTTTTTGAAGCAACACACGGGGAGAGAGAGAGAGAGAGAGAGAGAGAGAGAGAGGGAGAAAATGAGGGAGAAAGGCAGGGGGATCCAAAAGAAGAGCAATATTGGCTCATTTCGATCCATTTTTATGCATGCGGATGGCTATGATATGTTGCTAATGGGCCTCGGGTTCCTCGGGGCCCTTGGCGACGGACTTACTACCCCCGCGATTATGCTTGTTATGAGCAAGCTTATAAACAGTATCGGTGGCAGTTCTCTTTCTAACCTCGATAACTTATCTCAAATTGTCGACAAGGTCCTTCTATCTCCGTCTCTCTTTCTATTTCCGTAAATGCACCTATATGTGTAGCCAAACTTCATCTCATATCACTTAACTCTGTTAAGTTTTGTTAACCGACCATACAATACATAATATTTGCATGAATATTGCAACTACAATGCATAAAAATACATAGAAATTCATAATTGTTCCCTACGAGTTTTCAAATTTTGATCAAAGCATGATTAAATTTGTTAGGAATCGAATTACTTGTTCAACTCACAATGCCCCTACGGATCTTGAAAACTAGGATCACAGAAATCGCAAGCAAACAGAAAAATAATGTGTAACAAACAAGAAGAGAAAAAACACAAGATAAACGTGGAAAACCTCAACGCAAGAAAAAATCACAAGAGCCACACCAATCCACTATAAAATCGAATCAAGAGTATAAGTCTTCTCGCAATATCTCTGAGACCTGCATTTTGTCTTGCCTCTCTTTGTTTTTCTCTAAAATCTGATAACCCTAATTACAGACAAACTGCATATAAGTAGGTCAGGTCCTATAGCCAAAATTACAGGTTGTCTGCACCCCTAACAAAATTGACACATTCATTCAATATTATGCTTTCGCGGAAAATTGGGGAGGGCAGGTTGACACAAATCTTTTAGAGATATTCTTTTCTTTTCATTATTTTTGTTAATAAGTTATGGCAATTTTGTTTTATCATAGTCCTAGTTCTAAAGGATGATTTTGTTTGGTGACCTGCAGAATGCGAAAGAGCTGTGCTACGTTGCGCTTGGGCAATGGTTGGCTTGTTTCCTGGGTGGGTTTGAGTCTAAATCCATTTGATTTCCTTTCTTTCTTGTGTTTCCCAAATGGGGGTTAATCTGGGGCATGATGGTTTTTATTTCTCTGTCATTTGTTCTATGGATACGCTTGTAGAGGGGTATTGTTGGACAAGAACAGGTGCAAGACAAGCATCAAGAATGCGATCAAGATATTTGAAGGCAGTGCTAAGGCAAGACGTGGGTTACTTTGATTTGAATGTGACAAGCACCGCAGAAGTCATTACAAGCGTCTCTAGCGATAGTCTTGCAATTCAAGATGTTATTAGTGTAAAGGTTGGTTGGTCTTACAAGTGTTTTCATTTCTGCAATTCCTCGTCGAGACAAATTGAGAAACTAAGGCTCTGTTTGTTTCGATGCAAGATGTTTTACAATGTAAAATATTTTTCATGCAAAATATTTTTTCAGAAAACAAACTTCTAACTTTTATTTTCCGGTATTTGGTTGGTACTTGAAAATATTTTTTGAAATTAACAAAATAGTGTAGAGAGAGGGGGGAGGGGCCTTAAACGGTAGAGAGATTTGCGAATATTGGAGTTGAACGTGGGTCAGAACTGACGATTGAGGAAACTGAGCAGCGATAATTGCAATAGAAGGCAGCGGGTTTATTTCGGAAAATAACTTACGGAAGATTTAAGGGTAAGTAATTTTCATCCACTGAATGGAAAATGTTTTACATGTAAAATATTTTCCTCATTTTTTACACAACCAAACACCAAAAAATAGGTAAAATATTTTACCGGAAAACATTTTATGCCCAAACAAACGGAGCCTAACTTCTTTCACAAAATGAATTCAAGAAAGTTCACTAGGACTAGTTCTAGTATGTAGGTCATCTTCTGAATTAGAATGTCTAATTTGTTTATAAATGAGATCAATACAGGTCCCATCGTTCTTGATGAATTTAGCCGCGTTTGTTGGGGCTTACGTGGTTGCATTTACATTGCTATGGAGGCTAGCAATTGTGGCATTCCCCTTCGTGATACTTCTGCTAATCCCTAGTTTGATCTACGGAAGGGTACTAATGGGAATAGCCAGACAAATCAGGGCAGAATACAACCAGGCTGGAACGATAGTAGAGCAAGTAATTTCTTCCATCAGAACTGTTTATGCCTTTGTTGGAGAGAGCAATACCATGTTAAATTACTCTGCTGCCCTTCAAGGGACTGTAAAGCTAGGGCTAAGGCAAGGATTGGCAAAAGGGTTAACCATTGGCAGCAATGGCATAGTATTTGCAATTTGGTCCATCATGGCTTATTATGGTAGCAGACTGGTCATGTACCATGGCGCTCACGGCGGCACTGTTTTCGTGGTGGGGGGAACCATTACCAATGGTGGATTGTATGTATCTCTACCCCCTTTACATGCTTTCATTAGCAAAGTATAGCATTTAAGCGAAAATCACCTTAATCATCTTTGTCGTATCGTGGGTTAATTCTTAAAATTTCCCTAATGTTCTTGATCAGATCGTTGGGTTCCAGTTTATCCAACATAAGGTACTTCTCGGAAGCATCAGCAGCAGGAGAGAGAATACTGGAAGTGATAACACGAGTACCCAAAATCGATTCCGAGAACATGGACGGCCAAGTTCTCGAGAACGTACTGGGTGAAGTTGAATTCAAAAACGTCGAATTCGCCTACCCATCAAGGCCCGAAACTCCCATTTTTACAAACTTCAACCTGAAAATCCCGTCGGGTCTGACGGTGGCATTAGTCGGCGGGAGTGGGTCGGGCAAATCGACAGTGATCGCGCTTTTACAGAGGTTTTATGATCCATTAGGAGGACAAATTTGTCTCGACGGGGTCGCCATTGATAAGCTTCAATTAAAGTGGTTGAGATCTCAGATGGGGTTGGTGAGTCAAGAACCTGCACTTTTTGCTACAAGTATTAAAGAGAATATACTTTTTGGGAAGGAAGATGCTGATATGGAAGAGATTATTGATGCTGCTAAAGCTTCTAATGCTCATAATTTCATTTCTCAGTTGCCTCAGTGTTATGATACCCAGGTATTTTTTCTGTTTATAGAGCAATAGTTTATCAATAGTATATTGTTTATGGTGCTAATATTACAGAATTCTTCTTGCTAATATGATTAATGCACTCCTCCTTTCGTTTAGGTGGGTGAGGGAGGAATCCAATTATCCGGGGGACAGAAGCAACGAATAGCAATCGCTCGGGCCATAATCAAGGCGCCGCGCATCCTCCTACTGGATGAGGCCACAAGCGCATTAGACTCGGAATCGGAGCGAGTCGTGCAAGAAGCACTCGATAACGTCGCCGAGGGCCGCACCACGATCGTCATTGCTCACCGCCTCTCGACCATCAGAAACGCCAACGTCATAGTCGTCGTCCAAAATGGCCAGGTAATAATGAAATAATTTCACAAGAAGTCTTGTTACAATATACTTACGAGAGGAACAAGAGTACTGGAAACCTCAACCAACATTTTAGAGAGTAAATTTCACCTTTGCACATCTCCAATAACTGCCTATTGCCTAAGCCAGTTGATAGCGAAGAGAACCCAAATCCTAAATGGAATTACATTGGCTTTTTGTATCAGTCTACACACTTTTTAGCTCTAATTCCAAATTCTAAGGTGTCCCCTGCTTTGTTATGCCTAGTTGCTGGAATTCTAGTCATATTGTGGTGAAAATTTGAAGGGAACTAAAAAATAGATGTTCTGGCAGGTAATGGAAACCGGCTCACATGACGAATTAATCCACGATGAAAATGGTCTATACGCATCCCTGGTCCGACTCCAACAAACAGAGAACAACAGAGAACAAATTCCATCAAACGATGATGCAACTTCATCAAATAACCCAAAAATGGATTCAAACAACACCAGCAGTCGAAGATTGTCAATTGTCAGTCGATCGAGTTCAGCGAACTCAGCCAACCTGAGTCAGAGACTGGAAAAGCCTTCTATGGTTAAAGGAAACCAATTTTTTCCAGTTCCCTCATTCCGGAGGTTATTAGCGATGAATTTACCTGAGTGGAAGCAAGCGATGATCGGGTGCATAAGTGCGGTTATATGCGGTGCGGTCCAACCAATTTATGGTTTTACAATGGGGTCGATGATTTCAATTTTTTTCTTGCACGATCATAATGAGATCAAGTATAAGACAAGGATTTATGCGTTGTGCTTCGCTGGGTTGGCAATTGTGTCGCTGTTAGTTAACATAATTCAGCATTATAATTTTGCATACATGGGGGAGCACTTGACAAAGAGGATTAGAGAGAGGATGTTGTCCAAGATTTTGACGTTTGAAGTTGGTTGGTTTGATCAGGATGAGAATTCTAGTGGTGCTATTTGCTCTCGTCTTGCTAAAGATGCTAATGTGGTATGCTCTCTCTCTCTCTCTCTCTCTCTCTCTCTCTCTCTCTCTCTCTCTCTCTCAAAATTGGTGGAGTACAATGAATGATTTTGTACAAATAATCAATTCTTGGCGTTTCTCAATTTTGCAGGTGAGATCTCTAGTGGGAGATAGAGCGGCACTCCTTATCCAAACCTTGTCAACAGTAACCACAGCTTGCACCCTTGGCCTGGTCATCACATGGAGGCTCGCATTAGTCATGATAGCAGTGCAACCCCTCATCGTCATATGCTTCTACATGAAGCGTGTCTTTCTCAAGAGCATGTCCGAGAAGGCCATGGAGGCCCAGGACGAAAGTAGCAAGGTAGCTGCGGAAGCAGTCTCCAACCTCCGAACAGTCACCGCCTTCTCTTCGCAAGCCCGAGTCCTCCAAATGCTTGAAAAGGCCCAGGAACGCCCGCAACAAGAGAGCATCCGACAGTCATGGTTCGCGGGTTTTGGGCTCGGTACCTCCCAAAGCCTTATGGTATGCATTATGGCTTTGGACTTTTGGTATGGGGGAAAGCTCGTTTCCCAAGGCCAAATTGGGGCCAAAGCCCTATTTGAAACCTTCATGATCATAGTCAGCACGGGCCGAGTCATTGCCGATGCAGGAACCATGACCAATGACCTTGCAAAGGGGTCTAATGCAGTCGGATCAGTTTTTGCTGTGTTGGATCGCCTCACACTTATTGACCCCGATGACCCAACTAGTTGCAATCCCGACAAAATAACAGGCCACGTCGAGCTGTGCGACGTTCAGTTTGCATACCCGGCTAGGCCCGACGTAATGATATTCAACAGCTTTTCAATCAACATCACAGCAGGGAAATCAACGGCACTGGTTGGACATAGTGGGTCCGGAAAATCAACCATCATTGGATTGATCGAGCGATTCTACGATCCACTTAAAGGTTTAGTGAAAATTGACGGTCATGACATAAGATCATACAATCTAAGGTCACTAAGGAACCACATTGCACTTGTAAATCAAGAGCCAACTCTATTCGCGAGGTCCATTCGGGAAAACATCATGTACGGAGCATCCGACAAGATCAACGAATCCGAGATCATCGAAGCAGCCAAGGCAGCCAATGCTCACGAATTTGTCGTGGGCTTACAAGACGGGTACGATACATGGTGTGGGGACAAGGGATTCCAACTATCGGGCGGACAGAAGCAACGTATCGCGATAGCCCGTGCTATACTGAAGAACCCAGCAATTTTGCTGTTGGACGAGGCCACGAGTGCGCTCGATAGCCAATCGGAGAGAGTGGTACAAGATGCGCTCGAGCGGGTGATGGTGGGTAGGACTAGCGTGGTGGTGGCTCATAGGTTGAGTACGATACGAAACTGCGATACGATCGCTGTTGTAGATAGAGGTGAGGTGGTGGAGAAAGGGACGCACTCTTCTCTGCTGGGTAAGGGTCCTGCTGGAGCATATTTCTCTTTGGTTAGCCTCCAAACAAGGCCCAGTGTAGCACACAGTGAATAATGTATTGATAATGTGTATAATGTATAAATAAGTCATTGGGCTTATTAGCCCAAAATAGGCCTTGGCCTTGTAGACTCCATATTTAGATCACGTAAATATTACTCCCTCTGTTCATTTTTAAATGTTCAGCATCATAACTCTAACTTATTAAGAAGACACATCATTACACATTTCATATCAGTTTTTATCTCTACTTATCCTCTATGAAAACATCATTATTACATTTTCACTCACAACTTTTCAAAATGAAATCTATTTTTAGAGAAAAAATAGAAATTGTACAAATTTTTATCCATTAATTTTACAAAATAGACACTTATTAAGAGACATTCCAAAATAGAATACTGGACTATAAAAAATGACAAAGGGAGTAACAAAGTTGGGAGAGAACAAATCATGTTTCTCTCTCACGTTTCCCCTCCTCTACCTCTTTGTTACTCAACTTGGTTGTTTCCTAACGTTAATAAGAAGAGAAAACTGTTCAAACAAAAAATACGAAGAGAAAAATCAAAACCAAAACCAAGTAACAGAAGAACACTGCATCTATATTTTGCTGGATCTGCTCACTTGTTTTTGTTCCTCGTTGTACAAGAAAATCTTGGAGCGTTATGCGAGAAAATCTTGCAGAAAGAAGGAAACGATTTTTGCTTTGTTTTTCAAAATTTTCCCGGTAATGTTATAATTGCGGTTTGTGATTTCATGGGTTTAGATTGCAGCTGTCGGTGTGCAAAGATGATCATGCGATTAGCTGCATTCTTATGAACTTAATTTAAAGCTAACTTAAATTTGAGAATTATGTCCTTATTTAAATATTTTTTTCGCATTTGTTAGTTTTGCGCCAAACTTTTATATTGATTCATCTTGACGAGACGAATTGAAAAAGTAAAAAAAATTCACTTTTACCCAAATATTTTGAGAAATAACCACATTTTAGTGCTAAAAGTGATAAAAGTGATTTTTTGCGCTAAAAAATGATTATTTCTCAAAATACTTAGGTAAAAGTAAAGAAATTTTACTTTTTCGATTCGTCTCATCGAAACGAATCAATAGACGACAAAAGTTTGGCACAAAACTAACAAATACGAAAAAATTCAAATAATGACAATTTTCAAATTTAAGTTAAGTTCATAAGAACGCAGACATGATGATGTCCGTGCTAACTCTTTGTTAGAATTCTTGCTTATACAGAGTACTAAATAATATCATGATATTATGATTTGATTGTAATTGATTACGATTTCATTATAATTGGAATGATTCTTTTACATAGTTATAGACTCCTTCCTTTTGAATAAATAAAGGCCTTATTGTACGGTTTCATTATCGAGTTCAATAAAATATCTTTTCTCTCAGATTTAACATGGCATCAGAGCTATAAGATCTAGGTCTTGTGGATATTCGCATCCTGACGAGCGGCTTAAGCTTCGCTGTTGTCCACCAAGCACTTAGTTACTGTGTCAAACTCCTTTATGCTTTTTGGTTGCTTGCATCCACCATGCCTCTTCACCACCAGAGCTCATAGCTTTTTAATTACTGGCTTCTTCATTTTTTCTGTTTTTCTTGGTTTCTCTTAATTTTCTTCCTAGCTGTTCTCCTAGCTCCTGGCTCCAGGAATTTGGCTATCCTAATCGTTTCTCTTTCCTGACTTGGCTTGGTTGTTCTTAGTTTTTGTGGGTTTTTTCAAACTCAAGTTAGCAGACCTACTTGAGTTTGAAGGGAATGTTAGAATCCTTGAATATACTAAATAATATCGTGATCAATTATTCTAGGACCACACCAAAACACACACCCAAATACACACCCACACACTTGTGTGTGTGGGTGTGTATATGGGTGTATGTTTTAGGTGTGGAGGTAGAATTACTCTATCGTGATATTGAAATTGTGATTTGATAGTAATTTATTACGATTTCATTATAATTGGAATGATTCTCTTCCATAGTACTCCTTCCTCTTGTATAAATAAATGCTTCATTGTACAATTTCATTATCGAATTCAACAAAATATCTCTTCTCTCATATTTAACACTCTCAATTTAACGCTAAAATTAAAAATGCCGACCCAGTATGAACCTTTAACTACACATTAAAAAAAATCAATCCTATTTAATCAGCTATATGCATGATCATGTAATCATTAGTCACCTAAAACTAGAGCTGCAAACGAGCCAAGCCGAACTTTAACGTGTTCAAGCTCGACTTGATCATTTATAGGGAGGCTCAAGGTCAAATCGAGCTGGAAAGTCTGGGCTCGAGCTCGGCTTGTTAATCATTTGCAAAGCTTAAGCTCGACTCGGCTAAACTCAGTAGGACATGAACGAGCCAGCTCGGCTCGGGCTTGAGCTCGTTAAAAGGTTCCACATTCATTTTTTGCAATCCGAATTTCACATTCAATCAAAACAATCACCTAATTCCATCAGTCCATCATTTTTAAGAACCAAAGTAAAAAATATACATGAAGAACCATTTACCCAAAAAAAAAGTTGCAAGCCTAGAACAAAAAATATCTCCAACTCCATGAAAGTTTACCAAAATGGGAGGAGGAAGATTTGGGAACCACAGTCCCTCTTTCCTTCTAGATCGGCGACCGGCGGTGGAAGAGGTTGATAGACAAAGAGAGAAACTACATGTGCAATGAGGAGGAAGATCGGCGATGGGTGCGTTTTTTTGGGGCGGTGACATCGGCGATCATGGAGTGGGGGTGTACTAGTGTGCTTGTGCTCTTACCTCCCTTGGTTGACTAGAAAGTGAAAACAGAAAGAACAAATTATGAAATAATAATAAAAACCCTAAACTTAAGTATATATACCATGGCTCACGAGCCGACTCGAGCTGAGCTTATCCTAGTGATGTAGGACAGATTTAGAACCCTTAGCGTATCGCTGCCTACAACTAGAATCGTGGTGCTTTGGGTGGGAAAATAAGAATATTGTTTGGATAAGTGCGCAAAGTAGAAGAAATGAGAGAATAGAAGAAGTCGAGAGAGATAGAGAGAGAGATGTGCTTTACCCTCGCAAGGGCTAGACAGTTTCTGTAAGGAAGGACCGCAGCCCAAACCCCAATTACAAAGGCCTTAACCTTGTAAACTCAATTCATTAATCAACTCTATTCCAAATGAAAGATTACATCTCAATTTATAATCCATGAGAAAGACTCTTCGAATTTCTAGAACTTTAAATGAAATGAACTTAATTAATGAACACATCCAAAAAAGATGTGAGGCTGAACCTAGATATATGCGTACATTGAACCTACTAGCATGTGTTTAATGCATCTAGATGAGTATTAATGCAAACACTAAATACATGATGACCCTTTCAACTATCAATGCAAACACTTAATTCATGATGACCCTTTAACTACCAAACTACCATAGATGACCCTTGAACTACCAACTACCAAGGACACTTATTTTCAGACCAAAAAGCCTTCTTGATGCTCGTGCTATCCTTAGCCTTTGGTGTATGCTTCCAAAGCCTATGAAACTTGTCTAACCACTCCATGGCTATGTCATCACCTAGCTCAAGCTCGGCTCGTTTACAAAACAAGCTGAAAAAATCAGCTCGAGCTCGTTCGTTTAACTTCTGAGCCGAACTTAAACGAGTCACTAACGAGCTGAGTTGCGCGGCTCGGTTCATTTGTAGTCCTACCTAAGACCCTCATTAGTGGATTATCCACAGCTTTTATGGGATACCGCACCCCATGCATTCCGGCCCTTTGATGAGCCTAGTTCTTTGTAATCGTATCCACTAATATACTCAGGGCTCTCCCTTCTCTCTTCTTTCTCGCTCTAAACTTTTTACCAGAGAAACCTTAGCCGCCATTATTTGCTTTTTTTTGGGTGTGTGTGTGTGTGTGTGGGGGGGGGGGGGGGGGGGCGCCTCCTCCCCCGAGCGCCTCTCTCTCTCTCTCTCTCTCTCTCTCTCTCTCTCTTCCTTTTTCTTCTCCCCTCTCCTTGCCGACGCTCCTCTCCTCTGTGGGCTGTTGTTTTCTCTTCCCTCCTCCTTCCTCGTTTCCACCCCACCCCCATCCATTCGGTAAGATCTCGCCGGATACTCTGTTGGGTGTATCCCGTTCCGCTGGCCTTTTGGATCTTGTTGTAGACTGCCGTTCTACATTGTTGGAAGTAGCCAGTCTCTTGCCTAGCGGCACTTTGGCCGTTTCGGGTGGTGGATGGTGCGATTTTGCTGGGTTGTAGGTAGCGATGCTGTGAGTGGATATGGTGTGTTAGGACTGGGCATGGCAGCAGTAGAGGCTGTCATGATTCTTGTGGTTGGTGCGGTGGTTGTGGTGGCGGTACTGTGGTGGCTATTTTGAGTGTTTCTGCAGGTTAGAGTTTTGTGTTTCGTTTTTGTTTTGTCCAGACTCTTGTCTGATTTATGTCTGAATGTTGAGGCCAATTTCTATCCGGATGTTGGGTCCGATTTTTGTCCGGTGGGTCTTCCGAGGTAGATTTGCTCCGATCTGGTTTTTCCAGATCGGGTGACTGATTTTCACAGATTTAATGTTATTTTTGATTCGGAGCTCCGCCATCCCAAGACGGTGGTGTCTAGGTACTAGCTCCACATTACCCGGCCATGTTGACGGTGTGAAGAAGTGAGCATTTGACTCTTGCATAAGCGCTAGATACTAGTTTCGTCTCTTAGTCTTTTCTTGTATTGTCTCTGTTTCTCTATATTTGAGTGAAAATCTGTACTTGCCATATCTTATGTTTTGTATTCGAAGTTCATCTGTAGATGTTGTATGACTTGATTAATAAATTTGTTTCTTCCATTGAAAAAAAAAATTGTAGATCTCGTTAAAACACGCAAGTGTATTTTTTACAATCATGTCAACTAGATCCCAATCAAAAGGTGATCGGAAAACAAAAACAACTCAATATTTGATTTACTTTTGAATTCCGATTACATAATAACCGCTGTTCAATTAACCAAATTTCAAACCACAATAAAGTGTTTCGACGAGATCTATAGCATAAAGAAAATCGATTATTGAACTAAATACGGCTAGGGGCCGGAAAATGCCGGACCGCACGATGTGCAGTTCCTTGCACAACATCTCCCATTAATAATTTTTCTCAACCACTGGTGTGCAGTTCCTCGCACAATTGGTGACAGTCCATCTCCCATTAATAATTTCTCTCAACCACTGGTTTGCAGTTCCTCGCACAATTGGCGACGGTCCATCTCCCATTAATAATTTCTCTCAACCACAGCTAATCGTGATAAGAGCATCCGCAATGAGATTTGGTATATTAATTTGTGTGTTCAAATATTTGTTAAAATGTGTATTAGGATAAAAATGAATCCCTTAAGTGTGTTAGACATTGTTAACATAGGAGTACGTTAGAACATAGATAATGAGTTTGGTAAATTTGTGTGCTAAAATATGTGTTAGGTTAAAAAAAAATGTCCCACAAATGTATATTAAGAGTAATAGACATTTATATTTTATGATTGGAATTTGAATTATAGAGACGAAACTCACTTATTGTTTATTAGCATAGTTGTCAAATTTGATACACATGTTAGCACACTACAAGATTTAATACACTCTAACACACAAACTAATATAAGTATTGTGATACAAAAAATAAATTTTTATTTGATAAGTCTTAATACACATAATTAAACACACTTGATTAATACACCCATTGTGGATGTTCTAACCACTACCCATTGCCAGGACAAAGTAGTATCCGTATTTTATCAGAGAAAAAAGAACATCAGATGGACCGGACGAACGGAACAATATAGTATAGTAGTAATATATATTAGTGGTTGGGAATTGAATCGCACATTTCTTGGCTTGGGGCGTTTGTTTTGTTGTCAATTTGCATGAAACACGTTTTGCTTCGCATATACTATTCCTTTTGTTCTAATTTGCTTGTTCTATTTTTAATTTTTTAGAGCGTTTGGCCTTTTAAAGAATTAGCTATAATTTTCAATTCGTAATTTTTTTAATATGTAATATGTATCTTATTTGATATATCTCAATTAGTTTAATTACACAAAATCTTTAAAAAAATTATAAAATGTAAGATATAAGTAAATTTTTAAAAGATACGTATTTCGACAATTGAACAAAAAATTGAGACGGAAGGAATATAAAGTAAGCCTCCTGATGCACATGCCAGAGATAAACAAAAACAGAGAGAGAGAGAGAGATGGAGACCTGGTTCATCATAATCATCTCCCTGTGCATTTCCGCTCTAGTTAAACTCATCTTCGACCTAATGTTTTCTCTTTCCAATTCCTCTTCCTCTTCCCACCGCAGGAACAAGCTTCCACCGGGACCCACCAACATCCCGGTGATTAGCAACTTCATGTGGCTCTTAAAATCATCCTCCAAGTTCGAAACTGACCTCCGGACCCTCCGAGCCAAATACGGCCCCATCATAACCCTCCGCGTCGGGTCCCGGCCGGCCATCTTCATCGGGTCCCCCTCCCTCGCCCACAAAGCACTTGTTGAAAACGGCGCTGTCTTCGCCGACCGGCCCAAGTCCCTCGCCGCCAGCGAGATCGACGCCGACAACCAGCGAAAAATCAGCTCCGCCGCCTACAGCCCCTGGTGGCGCCGCCTCCGCCGCAACATCGCGTCGGAGGTCCTCCACCCCTCCCGCGTCAAAACCTACTCCGCCGCCCGACAGTGGGTCCTCGGAATCCTAATGGACCACCTCGTTGCGGAGTCCCGGTCGGGGGCGGAGGCGGTTAGGGTGGCGGATCATTTTCACTACGCCATGTCTAGCATTTTGGTGTTGATCTGTTTTGGGGATAGGTTAGATGAGAAGCAAATCAAGGAAGTTGAGAGGGTGCAGAGCCAGCTGCTACTTGTAAAGAGCCGATTCCTTTTCCTCAACTTTTGGCCTAAGCTAAGTAAGTGTTCGTCGTGCTAAAAATCACCACAACCCCTCTTTTGCTTAATTATGGCCTGAAGCGGTACTCCCTCCGTCCTTAAAACGACCACTATTTCATTTTTTTTATTTTAGGGTGTCCTAAAATAAGTGTTCATTCTGAAAAGTTAATTGCTAAAGTGGGGACTTTGGGTTAGTGTCATGCAGTGAGGTACAGAGCACCGCGCTACGCACATTCGAACCGTCGGATCGTGCATCTGACTACTCGGATCTTATCTTAGCAACCAACGATCAAGAGTCATTCATTGCCTAGATGAGATCCGAGCCGTCGGATGTACGATCCGATGACTTAGAAATGCGCAGCACGATACTGCGCACACCACTGCACAGCACCATCCCCCAATTCGTAAAGTGGAGAATAATTTTGAAAAATGGATGTAAAAGTTGATATGAGAAGTATAAAGTGAAGGATAATTTGAAAAATAGAAATAAAAGTTGGTGTGAAAAGTTTAAAGTGTAAAGTTAAAAGAAAAATTGATGAAAAAAGTATAAAGTAGATATGCAAGTTGACTCTTAAAATTACGTGATTTTCAAACTGGGACATTTAAAAATAGACGGATGGATTATATTACTACTAGTCTACTATTGAGAAAATCTTTTTAACAAAGGGTTTCTTGAATAGTTGTTTACGAAGGTGAATGGCGACCGTCCAAGAGTATTTTGGACGATCCGAATATTAATAAAACTTTTTCGGAGAAGGGTAAAGTTTTATTTAAATCTGGACCGTCTAAAACCAATTAAAGATCTTGATGTGCGCAGTTGAAAGACATGTGTGGTTGAGAATGAGTTTAGGCCCCGTTCTAGAAACCTTCTTAAAAAATAAACAGTTTATTTTACATTTTTAAATTCAAAAATAATATAAATAAAAAATAATTTTTAAATTTTTTTGCACCGTATTAAAGATCTTGATGAGATCTATTAAACAAAATTCATATTGGTAAGAAAATTATTTGCATAAACACATTATTTTTTAACTTAAAATTATTTTATTAAAAAATAAATATTTATTTTACATTCCGGAATGGGACCTTAGGACAACACTTGGCCGTCTCCAGAGAGCATAGTGTAATTTTTCCTCCCCCTCTTATGTTTCTCTCTCTCTCTCTCTCTCTCTCTCTCTCTCTCATTTTTATAAATAAAATAAAAAATCTAAAAAATTAGAATTGATACTTTAGATGCTATTAAAGAAAGGGAAAGACTACAATATATACCATTTATTTGGATGTGTATTATATGCATCTCTAAAATATTATGAATTATAGAGAAAATGTTACAAATCGTATTACTAAAAAGTTACGAATCGTATAAAGGTTACGAGATATACCAAAATGTTATAAATTATAATGAAAATGTTATGAATCGTATTGCTGAAAGGTTATGAATTTTAGAACAAAAGTTACGAAATACACTAAATATTATGAATAAATCATAAAATAGGTGTATATAGTACACCCATTTAAAGGGTGTGGATTGTGGATTGTATAAAACAGATTTGTACATAGTACAGATTGATTGATTCATGTTGTATAGATGTATCAGTGTTTCAGTTTTGATCATTAAATTATTAATAGTTTTTGAGAAATAAGAAGATTTTTGCTCCAAAACACAATTTCATGCAAAGTTAGAGACAAACGATATGAAGTTCGGTTTTAATATTATTGGGGTTAACTAAAGATGGGTGTGGCTAGCATTTTTCCAGGTAAGATTGTGTTTCACAAATGCTATAACAAGGTCAAACAATTGCGCCAAAGTCAAGAGGAGGTATTGATCCCTCTCATAAGATCCCGATTGGAAGTTGTGAACCGACGACGACTTTGCAAAAAGGAAGGAAAAGAAGAGGAAGAAGGGAGCGTCGTGGCCTACGCGGATAGTTTGTTTGACCTAGAGCTTCCAGACGAGAAGAGGACATTGAACGAGAAGGAGATAGTGAGCCTATGCGGCGAGTTTCTTAGTGCAGGCACGGATTCAACCGCCACTGCGCTGGAATGGATTATGGCCAATTTGGTCAAGTACCCCCATGTTCAAACCAAGTTGTATGAAGATATTATCGGAGTTGTGGGCCCACCACCCAAACTCGCAGAGAAGAATGAGAAAGCAGGGCTGGTGGTGATAGAGGAGAAGGATTTACAAAAGATGTTGTACTTAAAATACGTGGTTTTGGAAGGTCTTAGACGCCATCCGCCAGTGCACTTCGTGATTCCTCACTCGGTGACGGATGACGTGGAATTAGAGGGTTACCTAGTTCCCAAGGATACTATGGTCAACTTCATGGTGGCGGACATTGGGTGGGATTCAAAGGTGTGGGACAAACCCATGGAGTTCAAACCTGAGAGGTTCTTTACTAAAACTGCTACCGGTGGCGACAACATTGGTATTGATGAGACAACTTTGTTTGATGTTACAGGAAGTAGAGAGATCAAAATGATGCCATTCGGAGCAGGGCGGAGGATCTGTCCCGCTCTAGGATTTGCTTTTCTTCACTTGGAGTTTTTTGTTGCGAATTTGATTTGGCATTTTGAATGGAGGGCTGTGAAAGGGGATACAATTGATCTATCAGAGAAGAAAGAGTTAACTACTATGATGACTATGATGAAATATCCACTGCGGGCCCACATCTTCCCGAGAGGAGAGTAATTCAATAGTTCAGAAGTACCGTCACGTGGTATTCTAAACTACTTTACAACCACACGTTCCTTTGGGGTCCATACACTTAGTGGTAAACCCCACATGAATATGTGATTGTAAAGTAATCCGGAGTACCACGTGGCAGTACTCTCGGACTATTATATACTTTTACTTCCCAAAATTCAGGCAGCAAGCTTAGCTTGACCAACTCTATCAAATAAGATTACATTGAACATGAAATTATGAATACATAGAAAATATGCTTTTTTTAGCCTATGTAAATTTGTCATTACATACCTTTGAATATATGTACAATTTAAACATACACATTTCTGTCCACACTCTGTGATTGTTGGTTATAACTGTGATAACCCGAATTTCTACACTTCGGAGAAAAGTAAATGATGGCTCTAAATATTACGAGTCTCCAAATATATACATGATGGACCCTAGATCCTCAAAAATTATACAACAACGATTCTCCAAATAAGCTCTAAAGGAAAAAGTCCTCTAAATATCCAACTAAGCCGCCATTTTTTCCGTCTTGAACCTGAAACATAAACTATGCAGGAAGACTACAATACGAAGAATAATAGCTCAAACCAAAGACATTAGCTTAATCAGCGACATGGCTAATTAAATAATCTTCACAGGAACACGCCCGGCTTCAATGGAAAAAACACACGGCTTCAACGAATCAACGGGAAATCACCCGGCTCACAGTAGGATTTGAATTTCCTTGATTTCCTCTCAGACTCGCTTCACATTTATTGATCCAAAGGACTGGAACATTTTTATTATCGATCATTTTTTTCTTCTTCTTCTTATCAATTGGCTTTGCTTTTGACACGAAATAAAATCCCACTCTGAGCTTTAGCTCCAATTGTTATCCATGTGTTTCCATAGTCCTAAATCAATAAAAACGCCTACCAAACTCCAAGTATTACGATAAATGGACGTTACAAGACGAAGTTAAGGGGCCTAAATAAGCTTATTTACATGTACCCATATCATTTTTTTTAATTTGTTATGGAGTGTATCATTTTTCTCTTTTGTTTGGTTGCCCTCCATTTGTGCAGGAAGTTGCACATCTATTGAAGAGTAATAAGATTTTAGTTTGAAGTTGAAGTTTATTTTTCATTTTTGAATGCCGGATCTGGATACAAAACCAATGTTAGAGTCAAAATGTTGACCTTTCATTTTTCTTTCGGGTTTTTGTTTGTAGGTTTGACCATAAGGCCACAGTCGTGTGCTGTGGAGATTGATTTTTGGGAAGTTATCACAATCCACGGAATTGTACGTGTAATATTTGGGAGAGAGCCATAGGCACGGACAATGTTTTAGTGAAGGTTGGCACGGACAATGCTACAGTGAAAGCTTATCACATTCAGAGGTACCTGTTATGTTATTAATGTGATAAGTGTAGGTTAGGTGATCAGTTTTTCCTAACCCAAGCACGTTTTTTATTGACTCGTGACACGGCTCTAGGTGAGTTTGTTTCCAAAAGGAAAAACCTTACCCAACTTAATTCTGAACAAATATATAACTCTGTAGAAAAACGCTACTTAAACTAGAACACACAGTGTGAAGTGAACAAAAATTTGTAAACAAATCGAAATAAAAAAAAATGGAATAAGAACAAAATTATTCTGACTCAATTATTTAGCCAAAACACCCCATAGTCTTATCAAAGAAATTGTTTTTCTCTATTTTAAAAAACTGTTGGTCATAAACCATATTTCTTTTTATAAAGACAACTTCTTCAGCAGACCTAGGCAATGTACCAGATCCGACAATAGTGAGCCTCCATATAAACTCCGTGACGGAACAGTTTGCTATAGTTCGGTATATTGCCTAATTTTTATTTATTTTTATTTGGATACATACATTGTCCTGATCAATTTATGCGCTTATTGACTAAAATTAATAATCAATCTCACCATCCACTAATATAGAACGGGAGTCCGAACTTGGGGTGTATGTTGTTCCCTTCGGAATGGCATACTTGATGGGCCCATCCGAACTGTCTATGTTCGGTAAGAGACGTCCATTGCTTCTCAGTTGATATGGAATTTGAGCCGTCCATTACCGAACATTACGGTTCAGATTAACCCAACACGCATATTGTTCCTAAGGAATAACACGCGCCCCAAATTCACACGGATCCTAGATGATCTGGCCCCAACGGGGTTGATAGCACTCGAGATGTTGGGACCCCGAATATTAACCCATATATCTATATAATATAGACTATATTAACGTCACTCAAAAAAATTCCCCCTCCTTTACCTCTTTGTTACTCAACTTGGTTGTTTCCTAACAGATACCAAAACCAAGAAACAGAAGAGCGCGATTATCGATCGAAACAATTCATCTGTGCATTGCCTAGATCTGCTCACTTGTTTCTACGCCTTGTGATCCGAGGAAATCTTTGAGCAGAGGAAGAACTTAAGTGGTGAGTTTTTTTCCCTACGACTCGATTTTCGCTACACAATCTTTTTAATTGCGGCTTGTGATTTCTTCATGAGTTAGATTGCTGGCTGCTGTTCGTTGTGCGAAGATGAAGCGATTCCGAGATGATGTTCATGCTAACTCTCAATTGAAGCGCCCGTTTGGCTCTTCTCGTGCAGAATCGTATGCTCGCTCTCTCTCTCTCTCTCTCTCTCTCTCTCTCTCTCTCTCTCTCTCTCTCTCTCTATATATATATATATATATATATCTACTTCTTCCGTTTCTACGAAAAGACGTGTAATATTGGGATAAAAAATAAATTCACAAATGATATGTATGTATGTGCGTATGTATGTATGTATATTTGGAGTAGTTGTTTAGTGATGATGATTTTTATCTTACGTATCTCTGTTTAGAATTGAATCATGCAAGTCGATTTTTGTTTTGAAATTTGTTTTCTGCGTTTGGCGATGAGTCTATCGTGCTGCTGATCTGTTTATTTCGTTTTAGGCTGCTCTAGTGTCAATTTCGTGAATTGTATTGCGTATTTTTTATTTTGAACTGCTATTTTGATGTTGAGTTGCAACGGAATTATCATAAGTTCTGAATCTAGAGATTGGCACAAGAATCGGCAATCAGACACCCGAACACGAAGACTAACATAAGTTCTGCATGTTGTTTTATGGCGTTTCGAAAAACTTAATCTTCAAGGCAAAGAACTTGTTTGCTTACTCACAGATGTTGGTGTTATTAAGTTCTGATCTATCGATGGCATAAGATTTGGCAAGTGGACATCCAAACACAATGATGAAGGCTAACATGGGTTGATTGCGTTTCAAAAACCTTAATTTGCAATGGCACAGGGCTTGTTTGTTTGCTCACATATGGTAGTTCTTATTAAGTTCCGAGCCTAGAGGTGCCCGGACACCTTAGTCATCAAAAAAACAGTTCCGAATCTAGAGGTTGGCCCAAGAATCGGCAATTGACACCCGAATACAAAGATGAAGACAAATATAGGTTCACGTGTTGTTTGATTGCGTTTCGGAAACCTTAACATGCAATGGCACAGGGCTTGTTTGTTTACTCACGGATCTTAGTTCTTATGAGGTTTCAATACAAAAATCTATGATCACTGATTTCAGTTCTTTATTTGATTAGGTTATACTGTCATGAACTTTTTGGTAGCCAGTTAAACTAGGGAAATCCTGGAAGTTATAATTTCTTTATCTTTATGAATTTTGGACTTGTTTCAATTTTAAAAAACAAGACTCCGAGTAACTATCAGAAATTTAGAACACAAATATCTTGATGGAGTCAAATAGCAACACACATCCGTAATGAGCTGAGGCTTTCATTTCTTTTCTTCTATGTCGTAACACAGTATTAGCAGAAAATCAGATGAAAGTACCTTACTTCACCCAGAAAGATATGGATGAAGAGACTAAAAAACTTGTATGCACAGTCCACAAGGTGAATGTCTTGGTTATCATTTCACGATCTAATTGGATGCTGATTATATCTTGTGAACGAGATCCTAGGTCTAGAACCCCATCCTATTTATCAACTCATTATTTCAATTAGTGCTTTCTCTTTGTTTGGAGAAACCCAATGATATGCTCTCTTTTTTCCCCCTTCGGTGATGAAGACATGGGCAATCCCAGATTCCTGGTGGAGATGGAGCAAGAGGAGGAGGGGTAGGTAAACAGAAACTGAGAACCTATGATGCCTTATCCTACCTCAAGGAAGTTAAGGATGTGTTTCAAGATCAAAGGGACAAATATGACATATTTCTTGATGTCATGAAAGATTTTAAGGCCCAAAGGTATAAGTTTTCTCTTTGTAGGTTTATGATGTGGCAAATGGATCAGGTGAAATATTTCATGACGTTGTTTCTGGCAGAGTCAACACCGCTGGTGTCATAGCCAGGGTAAAAGAATTATTCAAAGGCCACAACAATCTAATACTTGGATTCAACACCTTTTTGCCGAAGGGTTCTGAAATTACGCTCATAGAAGAGCAAGATGCCCCACTGAAGAGCACTGTTGAGTCTGACGAAGCCAGAAGTTTTGTGAACAAGATAAAGGTGATAATTATGTCTAACTTCTTTACATGGAGCTGCTGATTCTAATTTATGGGGTTCTAACATATGGATTTCTCCCTACAGAAACATTTCCAAAACGATGATCATGTATATAAATCATTTTTGAATATCCTGAACATGTACAGAAAGAAACACAAGGGCATTACTGAGGTCTACAATGAGGTAAATAGTAGTATCAGTATTCTTAACTCCAGTGACATGATGTGTCTGTATTCGAACTTTTGTAATTGTCGTGGCTGCATTTCTTTTACAGATTTTTTGGAGTCTTACAGATTATATTCTCTTGATTTGTAGGTTGCCACACTTTTTACGGACCACCCAGATTTGCTTGAGGAATTTAAAAGATTTTTACCTGGTGCTTCAGCTACGGCAGCAGCACCGCATGCTCCATTTGTCCAACAGTCTTTTCATCAGGCACCGATGGACAAGGTAACCATTCTTTTTCTTCCACTCTTCCCTGCTTTCTTTTCTCCCCTCATGTTTGTGCATGCTTATGTTTTTTTTCCTAATGGTACGATGCAAACCTTTTTTCTTTTAGCAATGCCACCGGGATAGAATTCTTGCTCCGCACAAACATCGTGATTCAAGTGTTGAGCATGATAACATGGATGAAGATAAAACAATGATCAAAATGCAAAAGGATCAGAGGAAGCGTGCTGAAAAAGATAATATGGAGAGACGGAGTAGTGACCAGGATTATAGAGAACCAGAACATGATCTTTATGGGGACTTTAACATGGGAAACCTTCATGACCAACACAAATCTGGCCGAAAGGTTGAAGACCTTAGAGTTGATCCGGTTTTGGCTTCTGATGATAAACATGGCTTGAGAAGTGAGTTGATGATGTCTTCATCACATAATTTGCTTTATATTTTTACTCTTTCTCTTTGGTTTTGCATTCTTTCTTTTGATCAGCTTGGTTCTTGCGTTCTTGATGTAGAGGCAGTGGTGATCTTTTGTATGTGCTATTGTTGTTGGAAAGTATGCTCTTGATCCTGGAGGCATGTATCTAATGTCTTGTGCTAAATCTTTTTAATGTTGTGGAGTTGAAGTACGTAATTTTTTCACTCTGATGAATGGGTATATCAGATATGTTGGAATATGGTAATGCTGATGGAAAAAAACGCACTCCACTTCTACTGTCGGGATTTACTGTTTTCATGAAGGTTCACTTCCTGTATTTCATAAACTTTACTGAGGATGTTCCCGGATGCCACAAAAGACTACAAGCTCTCCGCCTCTCTTTTCCCCTTCTCTGTGCCCTTCTCCTGAACTCCATGTTGCCTTTGTTTGATTTCTTTGCAGTATTTGTTTATGCTTCATTTTGTCTAGATATTTTGAAGTTTAAAATATCAGTGTTTAGTTGGATTTCTGCCATATGCTGTATAGGGTTGTCGTTCTCGTTTTGTTTACCTTTCTAAATTTTGGGTTTGCACAATATCTCCAGCCATGTACAAGCGAGAGTTCATTTTTTGTGAGAAAGTGAAGGAGAGATTGCACAGGTCAGAGGATTACCAGACGTTTTTGAAGTGTCTTCATATTTACAGCACAGACATTATCTCAAAAAAGGACTTACAAGGTTTGGTATGTGTCCATCCATTCTATCCATAATCTTTTACATCTTTTTCAACAACTAATTTTCCAACAAGGAGTTCAGTTAATTAGGCTTGCTGAATTTGGCCATCTTGATTTTATCAAGTGTTGGCGTACGGCCATTTTATCTATCGTGGCCAAATGGGGTTGATGATTGGTTTCCCTGTGCTGGTCCATCTGCATGATTGACTCATAAGTTTTGCCAGGCTTCTGTCTAATTGCCAAGGATGGCCAGGGTTGAGAGCTTGAGATTAAGTTCCCATGGAAAAAAACCAGATTTTTTTCACCTAAATAAGCTGGGATGAACCTGTAGACCTTTTTACCGCTATATGGCAGTCACTATCAGTAGAAGATACATCTTTGTCGTCATGTGGTCTGTCTTTGATGAAAATTGATGAAATATAGAACCAAGCACAGGCCAACATAGCCCCCATGCTTTCTTCCCCTTTCTGATTTGCGCTGGTGGTGGTTGTGGTGTTGATTTATATGAATGCGACTTTGTTTAAAAACCCCCATCTATAATTAATCCACCAATAACCTTTGCTGGACTTTTGTGGATATATTTAGGTGAAACCCTATGTTGGAAATCATTCACCTAAAGAAATTACCAAACTTTTCAAAACACATTGATTTTTTCCCAAAATTCAGAAATATTAATCAGGTAGTCAGGTTTGCAAAATAGACTGCATATATTTGTTTCATTGTGTTATTTGACATTTTCGTCTTTGGAACTGCATATATGGTTTGAGCAATATTATGACTTGGTTAATTGACCTGGAAGATTAGAATAAGGGAAGTTGAGAACCCAACACTTAAATAGTCAAAAATCAAATGGGCTGCAGAAGCTACTGGCCAAGAAGTAAATTTCGTACTTTCAGAAAATCAAAATCGTACATTAGCTTTTTACTTTTAGGTCAATTGTAAATACGGTGTGACCGTGTGAGTACTTTTAGATGGGCTTACAACTAAAAGTGGAAATGAGTTGCCCAAAAAAAAAAAAACTAAAACTGGAAATGAAGACAGATGGGTGCTGCACATAAGGGGATGCTACGAGGGACAGTAAGGAATGCTCTTTTGGAGTGGGCCATTTATTTTGAAATGGTTCTTGGGCGCCATTTGATCATACAATGATCACTGTAGGGAATGGTTGGAAATTCTAGATCTTATGGAACCATGGAACCCTTCTTGCCACCCCCTGCTCCACCAATTCCAAGAATCTCCTCTCTTTGTTAACTAGCTTAATTAATCATAAGATCCCACCCCCTCCTATTTGATTGATTAGGTTATTCTGAAACTTGGATCATTTCAGGTTGGTGATTTGCTAGGAAAATATCCAGATCTTATGGATGGGTTCATTGAATTTTTGGAGCGTTGTGAGAATATAGGTAACTTCTGAAATTTTATTGTTGCTTAACTTGATCTATCTGAATATGTTAACATTCTTTCTGATTGAGGACTCTTTTTGCAGATGGATTCCTTGCTGGTGTTATGAATAAAAGTATGAAACATTTTGTTTTCCTCACTGTCTTTTTGATTGATAGTTGTCCGTGCATTAGGATTATTCATTAGCATTTTTGGCTGCACAGTTTATGCAAGTTGAATAGGATACTTCATACTTTCCTATTTGTTTCAAAATGTTTGAAGTAGCTTTCCTCTTCATAGCGGAACCTTTGTGGAGTGAAGGGCATGCATCCAAATCCGTGAATGTGGAGGGGAAAGATAAGGACCACAAGCATGAGACAGATGGAGCAAAAGAAAAGGACAGATATAATGAGAATTACGTGGGAAAATCCATTCAAGAACTCGACCTTTCTAGTTGTCGATGTTGTACTCCTAGCTATCGGCTTCTGCCTGAGGACGTATGTGTATATTCTTCCGTGCTTTTGTATAGTTTGGATGAATATCAATAATTTTGCTTTTGACTGTGAATTGGTGCTTGACAACACTAAGCAGTACCCAATAGCTTCAGCAAGTCAGACATCAGAACTTGGTGCTCAAGTGTTAAATGATAAGTGGGTGTCTGTGACTTCGGGCAGTGAAGATTACTCTTTTAAACACATGCGCAGAAACCAGTATGAAGAAAGCCTGTTTAGATGCGAGGATGATAGGTAAAAAATCCTTCCATTATTTGTTCATGCTATTTCCTTCCCTTTCTTTTCTGGTTTTCAATTCTGTATAACTTTCCAATGTCACATTACAACAACTTGTTACTGCTTGCAATGACAGAAGCAATTTCATGTTCTAGCGGTCAAGAATAATTTTTTCCTTCGAAAATTTGTTTGTTAAGTATTGTGCACAGCTTTAATGATGTTCATGTTTATGTAAAGTTAAAAGTTCCCCTGTTAGATTGGCCAAGGCTTTGATGAATTGACCTGTTTGATGATGCAACTTGTTTACTAAAATTTTTACTATTTCTTTATTGCTTTTGGCGATTTGTGATGGAGTTGTTTGCACTTTCTAGGTTTGAGCTAGACATGTTGTTGGAGTCAGTGAACTCATCAGCTAAGCAAGCAGAGGAATTGTTGAACTGCATTAATGATAATACAATCAGTTCAGAGGTTCCGATCTGTGTTGAAGACCATTTTACAGGTTTACAGTTGTATGATCTCGTGGTATATGTGTAAATATTTCAAATATACCGTGTTTGTTTTACTTTTTATTTATATTTGTATATTGGGCTTTGATTTTCTGCTTATGTTCGTTTTTCTCCCATTTCATCTAGCTCTTAATCTAAGGTGCATTGAACGTCTGTATGGAGATCATGGTCTTGATGTGATGGAATTGCTACGTAAGAACCCATCTGTTGCATTGCATGTTATATTAACTCGCCTGAAGCAGAAACAAGAGGAGTGGACGAAGTGCCGTTCTTATTTTAACAAGGTTTGGGCTGAAATATATGCCAAGAACCACTACAAATCTCTTGATCATCGAAGCTTCTATTTTAAGCAACAGGATTCAAAGGACCTGAGCACGAAATGTAAGTTGAAGCTTGTTATTGAGATGAATAGCTGTAAAAAGCACACCACTACCTCTGATAGCACAAGAGTCATTCTTTCTACTAACCAATGTCTTTAGTCTGCTTTTCCTAATCGATTGTTCACGGGTTGTGTTTTTTAACATTTTACATTATTTAAAATATTTGGTGTCCTGATTTATCAGTGGTGCATAAGTTTATTATGTATAGTTTGTTGGTGCAATCATTTTTCCTCACGCTTGACTACATCTAACTTAATAGATGTTCATGCAAGTTTATTGAGGATTCAAGATTTAATTTTTATTGTTCAATAAAGATATTTCTTGATGGGACAAGGTGTATGAGTGTATATTCTTTTGTTCCGCGATCCATCTGCTCTTTGTTCTTATATATCCTTTCTCTGCTTCTGATGATCAGCCTTGGTGACCGAGATCAAAGAAATGAAGGAGAAAACACAGAAAGTGGATGACGTTGTTCTGGTTATAGCTGCTGCAAGCAGGCATCCCGTAATTCCAAATCTTGAGTTTGAATACTCTGATACTGATATTCATTAAGATTTGTACAACTCATTAAATACTCCTGTAATCCTGTGAAGAGGTTTGCACAACAAAAGAACAATTGAAGTTATGAGGCTTTGGACTAGCTTCTTGGAGCCAATGCTGGGAGTTCCTTCTCGGGATCACCCTATTGAAGGTACTGAGGATGTTTTAATGGCTACACATCATGCTGGCAAAATTACTAAAGCTCTTACAGGAGAAGGTGACAGTACTAAACCTATAAGCAATGGTGATGAAAGCTTCTTTCCAGAGCTAACAAATTCTTCCAAGATTCGTTTCGCAAGTGGGGATACTTTGGCTCTAGATCATGATTTTCATCTTGAGGAAAAGCAGAAGATTGAAGACTGGTGGACAAAGTGTCTGGATTTGATGTAACAGCGGGTTCTGGTGAACAATTTACTCTCTGTTGGAGGTCATAACAATGAGGGGGAAGAAGTGACACCAGGTGCGTGTATTGGGATTATGGTCATATGATCTGTGTATTCTGTCATGATTCTGGTGTTCTGTTCACATCAGCTCTGGGCATTTAAATCATTCCAATACAGTTTATATGCTCCCTGATTTTTAGTTTTTTCACTGTTGAAGTACTACTTGTTTATTCCTTGCCCCTCCCTCTCATCGTCTCCTTAATCACCTGGCAATGCTGAGTTTTTTTTTTTGTTTTTTATTTCAAGGGCATGCAACTCCTCCTGGGCGAAGATGTTTCTGGCAGTGAATCTGCTAATGAGTGCTCTAGGGAAGAGCATGAAGAGGATGAGGATAGAGAACAAGATGTCGTTGATGATAAAAATGAGAGTGAGGCTGAGGAGATACCTGATTCACGCTTCATTAGAGATGGAATATCTTCGTCACCGTCAGAGAATTTCCTGCATACTGTGAAGCCTCTTGCAAAACATGTCAGTGTCACACCATAATTAAAAGAGAGATTAGCATGTTTTTTTTATGGGAATGACACTTTCTATGTTCTTTTTAGGCTTCTTCAAGTAAGGATATTGTTCTTTTTTCTGATTTTCATTTCTGACATTAGTGATTTTGGGAAGAAATTGAATTTTCTTTTGAATAATAGAACAGTATGGGTTTTGTTTTAAAAAATTCAGATACTGTATGAAAGATTATTATTGGCAAAAAGTGCTCTCAACAGCTACTGAAATGAAATCAAGAACAGCAAAGGATGCTAGGACCCCTGATCTATATGACAGGTGACAGGTGGTTTGACATTGCATCGTTTGTTAACCAATGTGTAATCTCTTGTTTCTTAATCCATACTCATGCAAAGCATATGCTCTGCAGATTTATGAGTGCCCTATATAATTTGCTTGATGGTTCAGCTGACAATGAAAAATTTGAGGATGATTGCCAAGCTATTATTGGAAATCAGTCGTATGTGCTATTTACATTGGCCAAGTTAATATGTAAGCTGGTGAAACAGGTAGTATTCCTATGACCTTATTTGTCCTTCTGTTATTCTTTTCTTCTTGTTTTCTATTCTAGCTACAAACTATTGCCAATGATGGGACAGAGACAAGCTTCTTCAATTATATGAATATGAAAAAACTAGGGCACGAGAGGATTATGTTGATTCTGTGTATTATGACAATGTACACGTTGTCCTCCAGCATGAGAACATATACCATTTTGCATTTGTAAGTTACTAAGTCTTTGTTTCCTTTCCTAGTATTCAGACTGTTCTATATCTTAATATTTGTAAGGTTTGATTTGCTTTTATACTTGTTGCAGTCGTATGGTTCCTCTCACTTTTCCTTTGTGCTGATGGATGATGGGAAGGACAAGGCGTGTATGCCTCTTAACGTCAGTTGCTCCGAACTGTAGTTACGGGGAAGAAGTGTAGCAGGAAGCATATAGGACGTCCTTTCCTCGTGTATGTGTTTGTGTTTGTTTTTACTTGTGGGGAATTGCTCCTTGTTTTCTGCATGGTCAAATTTACCCTCTTCTGATTAATAAGGTTCTATGTGCCAGATCTCCAATGTTTTAGATACAGAAGACTTATTCTTCCGTGTGAGAAGGCGAAAGAATTTGTCAGATGGCAGATCCTCATGCCATGATCAGGAAAGAGTACAGAGTTTTCACCGATTCTTAACTGCTTTGCACTAGATGCTTTTTATTGATGACGGTAGATGGTCTTTACTTGTCCCTTGTTTTATTTTGACTCAAACAAAATAGGTTGTTGAAGCACATAAAATTAAGAAAACACTATTTCGCACATTTCTGTGTTCATTGTCACGTCCAGGATCGAACATGTACGGCTTTGAACTGGAAGCACATTTCTTTTATTATGTTGCTCACAATATGAGCGGAATCCACATGTGGAAATTGTTGATAATACGAACATATAGCTTGCTTGACAGAAACAGTTGATGTGCGTATGAAATTAGAATTTGATTTAGAGGGATCACAAAATCATTCAACAAAGGGAACAACGTCAATGAGTAATCTCTGACGTCAGCTACCGGCAAATAGTGGGACAATCCATTAAGTTAACTGATTCCTGCTGCTTCCGTAATTGCTGTTGGATAGGAGTCTGACACGTCAACATTCGGGCCATTTTTCTGTATATAGATTTGACCCCATGATGTTACTATAGAGGTATTTTGTTTCTTCTTGAATCTTCCGCTTTCTTTCATGCAGCTTTTTTTCACTGGTGCCTCTGTTTTTCACTGGTGCCTGTTGGTGGTTACCAAGTTCAACTTTGATATGGTTATGTAATTTAAAGTGATGAAATAGGGGATATGAATATGACAGAAAATCGTATTTGTAATCTACATCATTTCTTCTGCTGTGTTTTCGTGCTAGTAACAATGCAGTCTGGGGGCGGGCTGACATCTGTCCTTTTCCCTTGTTCAACAATGCTTCAATGTATGTAGATCAGAATAGAAACAGGCTAATACATCAGTTTTCAAGAAAGTCTCTTGAGCACATAAGTTAATTCTACGTCTGAGTCCTTTTTGGTGGTTTTAGGCTTGCCTTTTCTGAGTTATTTTTTTGTCAAAATCTGTTTGAGACAGTGGGGAAAGAAAAGCAGCAGCAACATCACAGTTGGAAACAAGTGTTGATCAAATCCATTATTTTCAAATGTTTGCTGTAATCCTGTAAATATGGGTGTGCTTTCATTTGAAAGCTGGCTTTACAAATTACAAAGCGTAGCATGCCGCAATTCAGTTGGGATTTAGAAGCGATTGGAAGATTACGCTTCAACCAAACCCAGTCCCAGCTGATTGAATTCCATCAGATAAATGCCGACAAACTATAGTCTGGGCGTAACACAACTCGACAACTACATTCTCTCACATCCAAACCCCAAACCGTTCTTTTCACAGTTTGCCACCGTCAGATCTTTTGCTCCTCTGCTGCTTCCCATTCTTTTCTCGATCTGCTCTTTGGTTGTGAGGCACTCTCTGTATCCCCTCTCTTGGCTGGTACTGGGATGCTGTTATTACTTCTGCTGGCACAGGGATGCCTTTTTCCTCTGTTATTGTACAACATTCCGTTGGTTTTTTTATTTCTGGCAGCAATTGATCGAGATAGTTCTGAGTTATTCACAAATTTGGGGTTGTCCTTTAATCCTTTTTAGCGCAACAAAGTGACAAACGTAGGCTTTGATCGTTATAATTGTGTTACCTCGGCTGAGGTGGCTACAGCTAAATCAAATGGTTTTTGGATTGAAGATAGGAAGCTCCATCTGAAGTTTGTTGTGTTTAAGGAACAAGGAAAGAAGCCTTGGCAGAAAAGAATAGGGCAGGTTGCACCTAATATAAGAATTGTTAGAAGCAAACTTGTTTGGTTTTGGTTCGAGTTCTGTGCCTTGGTTTTTTTGGTTGTAGGTGTTAGCATTTTATTTTCCTTATCGATGGTTAACGTCTTCCCTTCTTTGGTTGTTTCAGGACTTGAGTGGCATTGTTTTCACCGGTGTCTCTTAGTCCCTTTAATCTTTGTTTTTCTTTCTTCAAAGATAAATAAATTTCTTGTTCTTGGAAGAAAAAAAAAAAAAAACCGAAACGAATAGAACAAGATCCATGAAAAGTTTCGGTAAATAAGCTGCAGAAGATGGCAAGTACGAGCTAAAATAACATTAGAAGTACAAAAGTTGTAGCCCTCTCTATACACAGGGACGTGATCGTGGCAAAAAGCTCTTCAACCCTTTATCATGTTTGTGTTTGGGAATACCAATTGATAGTCGAGCCATAATAATGACGCTGCACAAGGGGAAGTGTAGGCTTCCAATCGTCGTGTCTTAAGGGCAACGCGATCTCCTAGTGATGATTCGTGATTTAATACTTAGAAGTCGGGGTCTTTAATCCACATGTTCTGACATTTGAATGAAGATGGATGAAAAGACATACCCGATGTGCACGAAAGAAGGCCTTCACGGAAGCAATCCCAACATAGAGGAAGCAGAATTTACCAAGAAAAAAAACAGAGAGAAGGAAGTAGAACAGAGATACTTTATACGGAAGTTTTTCTCTTGGATAACAACAAAAGTAAACAAAGAGAAAAAAGACTATACATCCTCTACCCTTTTCGTCACTTACAACAATCCAACGGCACAACTTAGGTGCAGTCTGTTCTCCAAGCCTCTTAAGTGATGGCCCAGTAACATACACCTGCAATCAAAGGAACATCTCAATTTTCCAATTCCAAGAGACTTTTTTTTTTTTTTGAGAGATTCTAAGTCATAGCCATTGTCATTAAAATAGTATATCCAAATGTTCAAATTACGGAGATCAGGACAAGAAGAACAGGAGGGACAAATTCCCAAACAAGCACCGAAATCTCCAGAAACTAACCGTGGACTACTACGAACATAAAAAGCACAAACAATGGCAAAAGCGGCTTGCCTACGCATCGATGACATCCACGAGTCGTCAAGAGGAAGTTGCCATTTCTGGTCATTACTATCCCCATAATAAAAAATAACGTGGGAGAAATCATCGGAAAAAATAACCGCTTACAACATTTCCGAAAACCATCACCGGCGGAAACCATCAGCAGAACTAACAGACAAAAAGCAAACTAAAAATGGACCAAGACCCACCAAAACAGACTAAACCACACAACAACTAACAGACCCACTAGAAACAACTGGATTCAATGATGAGAGAATTAGAAATGCTCAATGCTCCGACACGTGGACTTGATATATAATTATGCCGATCGCAATTGCCAGCAGAAAGGTAAATATATTCTATCTTTTTTTATTTAGAAGTGATGTTCGTATGATATTCGAATATCAACCAGCATTGTTAAATTCAATTCTTCCCTTTGCAGACATCATTGGACTGCCGGGTTGATTACTCATTCAGGAGTTGTTGCAGTTCAGTTAAAAATCTTACAACAGAGTATAACCCTTTCGGGAATTATGGTAGTGTAACATTCTGAAAATCAAGTGGCTACCAATGGTTAGGTTGGTATAGGAAATACTGGCTTGTAATTGATGAACTTCTGGTCTGATTTTGTAATGCTTGTTTCCTTTAGAAGTAGTGAAGTGGTTTAAACTTTCTGCAACAAATTATAGCAATCTAGCAACATGCAAAGGTTCAATGTCACTGAAAACCAAATAAAGATTGATGTTCTTTAATTTCCTTGCAACCATGCTTAACAATGATGCTTAATTGTACAATGATGCTTAATTGTAGATATCATGATTTTTTTGCAACCATGCTTAATGTAGAAATCATTTTGAGCATTGCTAATTTTCTGGACACAGAATAAAAGAAAAATCTACTTTTAGCTATGCTGGTGGGAAGTAACTTTTGCTTGTTGGCAGTGTTCTAAAAGTCGGCTGCCTAGGCCGCCTACTCCCTGCTTAGGTGCTCGGCAGAGGTCCAATGCCTATATTAAGCAGCCAACTAGTCGGTGCCTAGTCCCCATGTGGGCACTTAGGCGGCCAACTAGTCGGCGCCTAGGCGCTAGATGGCCCTTTTCCACCCAACTAGCTTCTAACAACTTTTAGAACGTTGCTTGTTGGTTTTAATAGCTCCATGTAAAAGAATAATAGCAACCGCACTGACAAAAAACACGCATGACGAAGTACTAACCAGAAAAGAAGCTTTGCTAGGTAATCCCTTGAAGTGCCAATGGTATCGCAACTTTCATCATCACTGCTTTCTAAGTTCCCTAAACTCCTTATGGCTGAATCTCCCACAAAATCTGAGGTAGAATCATCTTTAAAGAATTTGCTCAATATGTTTCCGACAAGTTGGTGAATAATTTCCTCCACCTCTAATGATGATGGTCGAGATAGCTCAGTCACCTGAAACAAATGTCATAGGCTAAGGACACCAACTTCAAGTTCAGGGCATAACTTCAGATGAAAAAGTTCAAGGTGATAACCATATCAGCTTCCAAGGACCGAAGATACTCCAACAAATCATTGTTACTTCCTCTTAAACACTCCATTTGCAAATTCTCCTGCTTCCTGGCATTCAGTTCCTGCAACAACGTGTGGAAATCCTCTGAGTGGACAACTTTTCAGCTCCTTCCTCTTAAAAATCAGATGATTCAAGTTGGAATAGATGAAACACCACCATAAATCCAAGTATGCTAGTATGCCAATGTTACTAACACCGCTATGCTAAGAGATGGAAGGTTTTAAAAGCTTATTCGCTGTCTAATTGAGACTAGACAGTCATGCATAAAATGTAATGTTTTATAGAAAAAGGTAAGGCGATTTGAGAGAGAGGCTTTTTAGGTGGTAATCAAGCAAATTGGGAATTGGTTAGATCTGGTCGCACTGGTAAAAAAATTAAATGTACGGAGGGAAGAACAGGTGTTTTCCAAATCACGGACTGAGAATGACAATTGGGATGAGAGAGAGGACATTTAGAGGAGAGAAATTACAATATTATACAAAACGATTTCTTGGACAACACATCCCATTATACTAGTAGTTCTATTCACACTCTATCACTCTACTCTTTCACCAAATTAGTCATCGTCAAATAAAATATGATGAAAGGTCAAATAAAGAAAGAAGTCTCAACTGAATGTTGTTGGCAAATCCCATCCATGTTCGACACTAGGCAACAGATTGGAAGTTATAGTAGAACCCTAAATTGTTGTCACTGGCATCTACAACTTAAGCCCAAATTCAGGGTCACGCGTCTCAGGCAGTAGGTAACAACGGTTGAAGACTAGAAATCCATGACATACTATTAGAAAGAGTACTCCAACAACACCACACTAAGCAACTGTACACAACCCAGTAGACAGTAAAGAACATGAGCTACATTCACCAGGTCTAACACAGTCAGCTGCAGAAAAATCAAGTGAAAATGTTCATCTGAGAGAAAACAAGAGCATTTTTTTCTCATCACTTTTTGCTTGCTCAAGAAAACTATTCATAAGATACATATGTGCACAATTTCAGTAGAATATTCACAGAAAAGCAGAAGCAACTTAGTTGCGCTGGGATTAGCGGCAGGTCTGATCAATGATGGTTTAACTTGTTGGGATTCTAATTTGTAAATTTTGATTCTTTCAGACCAAAGCAAATGTAGAGATCATTGTTTGTCTGAAGTCACTTGAATGAGAAAAACAATCAAAACTCCTAGTCAACAATAAGCAGAATCACCAATATAGTATCAAGCTACCAATCTGCAGTGTTACACCTTATTCTCTTCTCATTATTTGGTCATCTGCCATTTATTAATTCCAATTTCACTTCCCAACGACATTTTCATTATTTTCAACCCATTTTTTAGTATCTGAATCTTCATACGTTCAACTGGACATGGCTGATACCATGGAGACCAGCAAACCGTATGAACAGACAATATGCTAAATTTTGCTTTGGAGTTATAAATATTGTTAATTCAGGTTTACTTCAAAGTTCTTTTTTTCACGACTTCATAATACAATTTTATCATCCTTGAATGTAGTAGTATCATGCCAATGCCGGAAATCCAAACTCAGGACAGGTGTCTAAGTGACACAAAGTAAAACAAAACTCACCTTCTTAGCGGTAGAAAGCTCTGACTCCAACTGCTGGATGTATTTCAGAGCCTCAGGAGACAAATTGGCAAGACTCTCAATATCAATGTCCCTCTGCAAATCTTCACCGCAAGTATCAACTTCAACATCACTAGCCCCACCACCCTCATTCTCCTCACACTTCACCTCTGAAATCTCATTTCCCCCTAGAAAATCCGTACTTTTCCAATCATCTGTCGATATATCGAAGTTCCGCATCAACAATACCCGGTACTCTGCATTCCACAGAGTATACCTAAAACCAAAGCCTCAATAAACTTAATTCCTCTAAAATACAACAAGATACAGCAATAGATTACAGTACGTTATCTTCTTTAAACATTACACCTTTTGAAACATAACAGGTTGATAAGTGAACTTCAAGAGAATCACCTTTTTTGACGTAAGTACAATAATGACGGCTTGTTTGCTTATTACTATTTGTTCATTGGTCCTTTGTGAAAAAGAGGCAATTTTATTAATTTTCCGATTCTTCTCATCCAAACATCAAAATAATAGTACTATTGTTTACGCTAAAAATAGATTTATTTCCTTCCAAAAGATGAACAAAGACAAACTAAACGGACATACTGAATTCCTTCTTGTTTTGAGAGTAAATTTCTTTTTCATATCATCCTTTATTGGCTATTGAAAATTTTTTTTTCCCCTTAAAATAGTGATTAATTGAGCTCCGCGCAAGTGGGCATGGGATTGGGTCGGGGTGCGCGTAACCTGGGACACCTGAGGTATCAAAGAAGAACTTTGCAAATTTCTGGCTACGCAGCTCGGACCCAAAAACCCTAAGCTGTGGCAATTGATCATCCCCGCAACAAACACTTTTTTGCATTAGTTTAGCGCTTACTTACCCAGTGATTATGGAAGACATAAGCAGGCGATCTAAAGGGCGCTTAGAAACCCTAACGGTAACGGAAAACTGATTGGACGGAAGCAAGCCGAGCATGGTGGAGATGGTCTGCTTCATGGAGTCCTTGGCAGAATCCGAGACGCCCTTGGAAATAACGGTATTGTCTAAAGGTTCGATTTTTTGCAACATACTGGCGATCACGGAGAATTCCCGATCGAAGACGCTGGACTTGGTGGTGGATATGAAGTCATCGGAGACACCTCCGCCGGAGACCAGGCAGCTGACGACGGGGGAGGGGCGGCGGCGGTTGGTGGCGAGGGAGGAGGGGAGTGTGGGGCGGACGAGGAGGAGGTGGTGGTGGTGGGAGGAGGGAGGCGGTGGTTGTTGGATTGAGATGAGAAAAGCAGCCCGGGTTGAGGCCGCCGCCATAAAAAAGAAGCAGCTTGAGGAGGAGGAGGAGGAGGAGGAGGTCTCTCTCTCTCTCTCTCTAGAAGGGTATGTGGGTGTGTGGCCGTGTGTTGGCGCCGGTAAGGAGCTCTCTCACAGCCCTCACACGCCTCGTTCGATGCTTTCGTTTTCCTTACCCTCTCACAAGCCCCCACCACCCATATCTCTCTTTTTGATGTTTAGTTTGCTTGAGATTTATAGGGGTGTTTTTGGCTAAATAATTAATTGTACTATACATATCAAAATTTAATTGTACTGGAGTATTATTTTTTGTTTTTATTCAAAATTTGTTTGAATTTATTATTTTTACGCCAATTTTTTTGAATTATTGATGATAGGGATTTGAAAAGTAAGGAATTATGAACCAAAACTAATTTTTTTGAACAAAAAAATAATTTAAAAAGTCTCGATGTTTTGGATTTTTTTTGTCGTTGGTGAACTATTTTAAGCCTGCCGCAATAATTTTTTATTTTTTAGATTCATTTCGATGAGACGAACTAATACTCTAAAAAAAGATTAACGCAAAATTAACAAATATAATTTTTTTAATAAAAATAAAAAAATAATATGACTTAATTATTTTGCCATTTTTATTAGTCAATGGCCCATTTTGTTTACAAAAAGTCTAGAACTACAACCAAACCACACACCCAAATGCACAAATCTTCACATAATTCACACGTTTATGTGAGTGTTTGTGTGTGTGATTTGGTTGAGGTTCTAGACTTGTTGTTTGGTTTAATCTAAAATTACAGATTAGCCGTCAAAGTGTAACGTTAGTTGGGACCACGGCCATAAATGAACCGAGGCCTTCGTGAAGCGTTTGAGGCTTAACTAGATAAAGATTTGTTCGAGTTTAGTTTGTTTAATAAAGGAACTAAACCTGAATCTTGTTTTTAAGCTCAGTCAATGAACAAGCCGAAGCTAAGCCTAATAGTACTCGACTCGAATAGCCTTCCCAACTTAGATGATCTGAAAATAGTGAACTTTTATGTACAATCTTTAATGCGTATGAACTTATTAAACTTGATATGCATAAACTTATATATTAGCGTAACGATAATTTAATAACTTGTGTATGTATAGTAATTGTTTACATATGCTATAGACTTGTACATGTGTATTCTTTTAATAATGTTGTGTGTATCAACTTATTTTATGCACATAATGAAAATTTTATTTACCTGTATGCGAGCATAAATAAAAAAAAAGTGATTTCTCTGGCTCGGAAACAAACTCGAGCTCGACTCAAATCTATGCCAATTCGATTCAAGTTTGACTTTCCAAATTTTCATCAAGTTAGAACTCAAGTTTACCAAAAATTTTAACAAACAAATCTGAACGTTCTAATGCTCGGCTCAATTTGGCCCGTTTGCACCCCTTAATTGGGACAATAGAAAGCACGGGGTGTTGGAGAAGAGCATATCTAATTGTTTGAGTCATTGTTATGATAACCAGGTGCCCGAGCACAATTTGCACTTTGCGCGCAACTCGACAAAATTGGGATACTCAAATTAACGATTGGACAATCTTCTATCGGCCAAACCAGGTCTCAATACGATGCACATTGCCTCTTCCACACGCAAATCAAAACAGTTGTTGCCCAAATTATGTGGCCAATATTCCGCCAAATTTGTTCATGATTTTCTCGCTCGAATGATATTTTCTCTAATTTTAACGACCCAACTTTGGTTCTTCTCTCCCTTTCTCTCTCTTTTGCAATTAAATGACCATCTGATCTTGAAGCAAGAGCTAAATGCCCATTTGGTTAGAGCACCTCCAATGATGGGTGCCATACTATTCCAGTGGTGAGGGAGTCAAAATTCGGCACTCTTCCTCAACTACCTTCCAACAATCCGCAAACGTTTCAAATATCAATTGGAGTAATTTGAAAATGGACGGTCCATGTTTGGTGAGTGGGGTATAAATGTCACGCAATTGGTTCAAATGGAGGATCCATGTTGGGTGATGGACCCGGGACCCTGCCAAGGAGGTCCTCGCTTGGCAGCACTATCGAGCGCATCTGGACCGTTCATATCTGTAATCAATGGTCCGGATTAAAAACAATTTTTTTCACGGAAGAGCTCCCTGGAAAAGTTTGTTTTTAATCCGGATCGCTAAAAACACGTTTGCACGGTCCAAATGAGCTCGGCATCGCTACCAAATAGAGTGCTCCCCTACTTGGCAGCATCTCCCGATCCGTTGGATGACTAGCGATTTTTTCGTGTCTGAAGACACTCCAATAATCTTATTTTGTTAATATTAGCACGCATTAAAACATTATTCCAAATCTGCATAAAATAAAGTGATTTTCTTTGAAAATGTATAGGCATACAAATGCGAGGAACATTTATTGTCATCGAATTATTTTTCGTCAAAATAGTAACCATGTGATTTGAAAAAGAAAAAAATGAAAATCTTATTATTGCATTCCTTACTATATCTCCCATCTTTTTCTGTAATATGTGCTTTAGGAGAGTGTGCGTGTGTGTGATGTCATTGCAGAAGTAGAATCATTACCAAAAATAAGTTCTTTACTTATTTTCCGGAACTGAAAAGATAAGAAGAAATTTACACCAAAAACTGAAAAAATCATTACCAAAAACTCCATTCTTTTATGTTTCAAGTAATGACTGATTACAGGAACTAAAAAAAAAGAAAAGAAATTCAACAATTTAGTAATTCTCAACCATCAGATGAAACTAATCTAGCCCTCCACTAAAAATGTCTTTTGGAGGTTCCAATACCGTCAAGAATTGTTTGCCAACTGATCTTGAAGCAAGAGCTAAATGCACTTCTGAGGGCATCCACATTTGTCTCGCTACTTGCCTTTCAATGGTATAATAAAGAACCAAATCGACAGAAATCACATGCATCAGCCTCACTACTGCCCTCTCTATTTTGCAATTGAAGTAGCTTTGCTACAGTGCATCTTCATTTCCCACGAGGCACTATTCATTCCTTTACTTATTATTTTACTATTTACTAATTTACATGTCCTTTGTTATTCTTTTTTTTATCGGCTATTCTGTTATTCTTTTTTAGTAAATAGATGTCCGCGCCAGCTTATGCGTATCTAAAAAAATATTTAGTTATTCCATTTTTTTATAATCGGATGTTCGGGTCAGCTTGCATACACCTTGATTAATTCCAAGGTTCTGAAAGTAATAACCGGACATAACCCCAGTGGCCCCGTGAGTTTTGAACATGCGACCTCATTGGTCAAGCACTTATTACTTTCTCATGTCCACTCTGCCAACTCCATGGTATTGTAAACAAATTAAGTGTTTCAATTTTCAATTCGTTTGAACCGATGCAAAGATCTTACTTTTTTTATCATTTTATCTTAAATGGTCATAATTTTATTTTTGTCTCTAGGGCTCTCCTAATCAAGTATTTGCTCTAGAGAGTCCCAAATAAAAAGAAGATACTTAATTATGAGAGCCTTAGAGACTAAAATAAATTATGACCCTTTAAGATAAAATGATCAAAAAAATAAGATCTTTGCATCAGTTTAAACAAATTGAAAATTGGTTCTAGGGCTCTCATGTACGAGCCCTATTATAGCCATAAAACTAAATGACGAGCAAATACATACTTAATTATGAGAGAAATATGGGAATAAATGTAGGAAATACAAAAGTATGAATATTTAATTGAGTAGAGAGTAAGAGTAAAGAGTCTAATGCAGTAGATATTTTAAAAGTGAGTAGCTAAAGTAATAAAGTGAATTTTTAAAGTGTAATTTGGTTCAAAATTTAAAAAGGTTGATGCGGATGCTCTGATTAGTATTTGCCAACTGATGTAACCATGTACGTATAAGAACAAAAAGTATAATAAAAAGAAAAAGAGAAAAGAACACCAAATGTGTAAGCATTGTCCCTAACCAAAGCTAACAAAAATTTAGAGGGAAATAAAGAGGGACAGCTAGCTTGAAATTAGTATTGTCCCAGCACAAAAAGATGGCATAATAGTAGGGCAAAAAGTGATGCTATTTTTCTAACTTTTTGAAGACTCTTTTGGCGCAATCTTTTGATTTTGTTTCTTTAAATCAAACTAGATTTGGGTCAAACGAATTCTTACATCATATCTTTCGTCTATCTAAACTTTTTTTTTAAATTTGTTCTACATTTTCACACCTATATTTGATTTCTCTCATTGGAATTAGTGAGAGTAGAAATTAAGATAAAATAACCAAAAAAATCGTGCCTAAAAGTCTTAAAAAAGCTAATCCAGAGTTGCCTTGATTTTATTTTCGGAGAATCGAGGACCATTTTGTAAATTCCCATAGTGAGTTTCGTCCTTCCGTCCTTTTTTTTTATTTTTGGATCGCATAGTGGGTTTCTTGCGGAGGCAACTCCCCTCCAGTGTTTTTTTTAGAAATGATATTGGCACTCCAAAAATTGATACAGATACTCCAAAAAACAAAGAAAAGTAGCTTTGGAGTTACACTGATTTTGGAGAACCTGCATCAATTTTTAAAAGTGCCAATATCATTTCCCTTTTTTTTCCCGTCTATTGCAAGCTTGGGCCTTTGTGGGCTCATCATGAGCTCACAACAATGATCAGAATTATTCATTTTATAGAGCTCATCGAGCTTGTTGTTCATGTGAAAAATTAGGCTATTGAACATTGAAAGTACATGATCGAAACATATTTGCACAAGAAAAAAAATAGAATTTTAAGTTTCGAATTGTTTTTGTCATCCATTTTTCTTGTACAAATTATGTTTCAATCATGTTATTTATCGATGTTCAACCAATCTAATTTTCTACGTATCCAACAAAATCGACAAGCTCTATAAAATGAATGTTTCCGATCATTGTTGTAGGCTCGGGATGAGCCCACAAATGCCCAAACTTGACAGTAGTCTGGACATAAAAACTGGAGGGGAGCTGCCTCCGTTTCTTGTCCAGACGAATATTCGATGTAGGAGTAATAAAAAAGGGACATCAGTAATGCTACACGCACAGCAAATATGCACAGATTTTGTATACAGATTTTTTGTGGGATCCACTACGGGTTCCACACAAATAATCCAAGCCGTTCATTAAACGTAAAATATTTTTTCAAGGGCCACCGCAAAAAATCAGCTCAATCCGATATCTATGAGTGTTTGATTCAATCATTTAACTTTTCATTATCCTGAGATTCGAATGAAAAGTTAAATGATTGAATCAAATATCTATGAGTATGGATTGAGCTGATTTTTTGCGGGGCCCTTGAAAAAATATTTTACATTTAATGAACGGCTCAGATTATTTATATGGGATCCGTAGTGAGCCTCACAAAAAATATGTGCACAAAATCTGTATACATTTGCTGTGCGTGTAGCAAAGCGATTGCCCCATTTCCTCAAATTCTCACTCATTGTGTTCACTCTCTCTCTCTCTCTCTGTGTCTCTCTCTCCTTCGCGTTTGCAGATGGCTCCATCGACTGTCAACCGCTGGCTTAGGCCTGAGGTTTGTTCCTCTCTCTCTCTCTCTCTGTATCGACTTATGTGTGGGAGAAGTTTTGGGTGTGTGGAGACGTGGCTTCATAGATACTAACTATTTGTGGGAGTACTATATTTTGTGGGTGTCTTCTCAAATTGATTTAAGATGTTAAAATTACTACTCCATGTGGGTATGTGGGTGAGAGTAGGTTTATCCTCTGTTTGCGGCCCTTGGTGTAGCCGTTGGGATTTGCGGATTTTCATTGGTGCGCAACATCTGTATCAATCCTGAAGTCAGGTATATATATATCTTTCCCTCTCCACCTGCCACACACTGACACACACACATATGTTTGTGTTGGATCTGGATTCTCTACAAGGTCATAGAGGATCCGGATCTGTTTGTGTATGTTCTAATTAATATTACTGTCTATATGTTTATGGAGTCTGTGCAAACACATGACCTAGGATTGCGGCTATGTAGCACGAACACTTTGTTAGAGTCTAAATTATCCAAATTTGCATGTTAGAGTGCCGTCTGTGTCGTGCCGGTGCAACATAGGATTGGTTGTTGGGATCGATTCCAAAATATTGAAAACTAAAATAAACAATATTGGACACCTATTTGGACCTGTACTTACGTGTTGACATGCATTTGGACATGCTAGGAATGTATCCATGTCCCAGACGTGTCCGACACAATTATTTGAGGCTGGTAGGCATATCCCTGCTTTTTAGTGTCGAAGAATAGCTATGCGAGTAAATGGGACTGTTTAACATTTACTACTTTTATCAAGTTGTTTACCGATAGAGAGAATGTCTTCATTTACGCTATCAATTTTGGGGCTTTCTAGGCCTATTTTGGGGCTTTCTAGATAGGCCTAGAAAGCCCCAAAATTTCTAGGTTTGGTATGTCTCTTCAATGACTCAGTCTATGACTATGTATCTCTGTATTTTAGACATTTTTTAACTAGTGTCTAGGTGATACATTGAACTATTTTCTTCATCCACTTTGAAAGATTAGATTCACTGTACGTTTTTTTTCCTACTTTTTTTTTGGGGAACATAATTTTTTGGATCGAGTACGTGAGCAGATAGAGAGAACCTTCTTTCTTCTGCCTCAACACATCAGACTTCCCTTACTAAGACAGTTGGAATGCAGTAGAGCAGAGAAAGGTTCCCATAAAGCCTGCCTTGTTTCTCCATCTCACTCTCCGCCTCCCTCTTTCTCTACCCGGAGTGATTGTTTTTTTTTCTGGTCAAACAGAAATTCCTTCCCGGAGTGATTCAACCCTTCTAAATTCTAATGTCTCATGGTTTCCATCATCACACCGTGCTCATTGTCTTGTTTTTTTGAAGATTTCTAACATTACCTTGTCTTTTGGAGATTCGTCGAGAATATGATACCCAATGGCATGCTATTTTGTAAGTAGATATGGTGTTCATTCATACGGTTTGTCACTTGGTCATCACTATATACGTATATCAATCCAGTGGTTCATCACTTGCATTCCTTGAAATCATCATTTTCCCTCTATGGTGCGTACTGAAAAGCAGTGCATATTATGGATGACCAAAAATTGTTGCAGCTGAATGTCGGATAATTGAACACTCATAGATGCACCCTGATTACACCGTCACACGCGTTTTCATGTTTTATTCATCGCATCTCCGTTTCTGCAAGGAATATTGCAGTGCATACGATTTGTAGGAATCAACCATCTCAGTTTGTAGTAACATTTTTCTCCCCCTTCTACTCAAAATCAAAGGGTGATCAAGGAAAAGAGGGCTGCAGGAGTGCTGGAAAACTATGAAGAAGGGAAAAAGTATTCAGAGCATGCCCTCCGGAAGTTTGTTCGCAACAGGCCTCCAGAGATCATGCCAAAACTCAACAGTTTTTTCACCGACCCAAAATGAAATAACGTAATTCCGACAAGTAATTCGTATCGTTTGTATCATATATGTCACGATTGTTGTATTGAAAATGTACCTTCAATTATGCTTGAACTGGTTGTGGCCTTGTGGGTAGTGGGTGATATCTCAAACTAGGTTCATAGATAACAAGTGTTATGGTGTTAATATCTGTGTACAGCAGCACCTGGATGTATGTTGAATGTCTACTTTGTTCCCTTTGTATTGACTTGGATGGATGTTGAATGTCTACTTTGTTCCCTTTGTATTGACTTGTGATGATGTTATTCATCTTTCGGCGAATCATTGTGTCCCAATTTGCCATAGATTTCTAACAAAGAAAAGCAGATCCCTTCTAGTGTGAAGACCTTGTATTGGCAGTCTGCAACTCAGACTAAGCAAAGCTCTTGTCTTATGAAAAATTATTTTGTACCCCTGGGGCACTGCTGATTTATCACTCCTAACTCGGGCATCAACACTCCTCTGTGTTTTAAGGAGTTTGGAAATGATCTTCCTTAAACTTCTTTTTCCAAGATGCACCCTCAACAAGCTACATGGGTTCTTTCGCTAATTTCTTTGATGGTGACCCAAGATTGTAGAGTCTGACGCTTCCAATGTTGTGCTATTGTGTCTGAAAAACATTACTTTTGCGTTGGAGTTAAAAAGACCACTTATAGAGTGGTTTAAAAGTTGATTTTAAAAGGAATATTTAAATATCCATCATCTTTATCTATGCTATGTAAGAATTCATCCATCCATTTTTTTATGCTTATATTTTCATTTTTTTAGTGTGTGAATTACATTTTTTACCATTTTCACTATGATATACATATATTATGTTATATTTTTTTCCTAATTTAGCGGGACTAGATTAGATTGTTTTCCTAATTTAGTAAGATTGGATAAATTCCATCATATTCCATATCGAAAATCTTGACCAAGATGTTCATCCTCCCGAAAATCATGCAAACCCATTTTAATTCCAATCTCTACCAAAATTTGAAACCCACGTGGCTTCCTCGGTTCCTCCGCCACTCTTAATTGAAGACCCAGATGTTGGCTTCCTCTGTAGGTATGGTTTTCATGCGAACCAAGCCATGTCAACCCCGAAATTTCAATGGATCGGTTTTTCTTTGCATGTATGGTTTATTCTTTGCAGTCGATCATCTCTCTCTCTCTCTGAAAGACATGCCGATCCCCTCTCTCTTAAATTCAACCATCAAAACACTCATCGGATATCACAATCATCGCCGGAGCCCAAGGGCCACTTGCGGCGAAAATCCACACTAGTCCAGCCTCCATTGTTGCGAAGTCCGTGAAGAAGAACGATGCGGTTGCGGTGATGGCCGTGGTCGGAGTTAATGCCAGAAGGCCACGATCTAGGTTTTTCGATTTTGGTTTTGTTTAGTTTAGTTTTATTAATTCATGGTAAATTATTTACTTTATTTACCATGAAATATGTTTTTCTATGTTTCTATCATTTCATGGTTAATTATGAAGAAAGGGATAATAATCCCATGATTTTTGGTGAAGTATCTATGTATGTGTATATCCCCAATTGTTGAGTCGATGGTTGGGTTGTATTTACGATTTCATGCTTTGTTTATGTATTTCATGATTTTCATGGTTTGTGTATTTTATTCATGATTTATTAAGTATGAATTATCTATTAATGAAATTGGTCGAATTATATTCATGTAAGTTTACCGATTTACAAAAATTCACGAAATTAAGAATTTGAAAAATTCACAAAATCAAAGAGAGAATAATTTAGAATGTATTCATTAAGGATTTGAAAATTTGAGAATTCAAAATTCTCTCATTCCTATCCCATTAATGATCCCATAATTTTAGGTAATTGTAATTGCCACAATCCCACTAATTTAGGAAGGAAATATATACATATATTTGAATATTTTATTAAAAGGGTAAGATAGACAATTCACCATCTGAGAGAATGAAAACATAACTGTTCAAAAAGTACAGGATGAATACTTACACAGGATGAGATTTGAGGATGGATTTTTAAATCTCCCTTTGGTAATATCAATTTTGATATTTTTGATTCTACATTTGGAAATTAATTTTGTATAATCTCAGATTCTAAAAGACACCGATGTTATAACTTTTGAAATATCAACAACATTAGCAAGTATAGATAGTCTCTAGTGGAACATCGTTAAATACAAGTATCAAAAGTCAATATTAGAAGCTCAATATCTGCAAATACTTGGGATAGAGATTCGTAAATAGATTAAGAACCTTGTTGACATTATGAAATAAGTAATCGGCTGTGCAAGTGGAAGAGCCGCTGATATCCTATCTTGCTAGTGAAGAGGAACATCATGGGCACACAGAGCCCATCGCCGATGGCCCCGAGGAATCCGAGGCCCATTACCAACTTACCAAAGCCATCCGAATGCATGAAAATGGAACCAAATGAGCCAATATTGCTCCTATTGTCCATCCCCATGCCTAAATTTTCCCTCAGTTTCTTCTCTGGAGGCTAAGTAGAGAGTAATATGCTCCAGTGGGACCCATACCTAACAAGGAAGCCCTTGCTCCACCACCTTACCTTTATCCAAAACAACAATCGTATCGCAGTTTTTTATTGTACTCAATCTATGGGCCACCACCACGCTAGTCCTCCCCACCTTCATCCGCTCAAGCGTGTCTTGTCCCACTTTCGCCGATTGGCTATCCAGCGCACTCGTAGCCTCGTCTAGTAACAATATTGCTGAGTTTTTCAGAATTGCACGGGCTATTGCAACACGCTGCTTTTGTCCACCGGATAGCTGCAATCCCCTGTCCCCACACCACGTATCATACCCGTCTTTCAAGCCAGCGATAAAATCGTGAGCGTTGGCTGCCTTCGCTGCCTCGATGACCTCAGATTCGTTGACCTTGTCAGATGCTCCGTACATGATGTTTTCTCTAATGGACCCCGCAAATAAAGTTGGCTCTTGACTCACAAGTGCAATGTGCTCCCTTAGTGACCTTAGATGGTATGATCTTATATCGCGACCATCGATTTTCACAAGACCTTCAAGTGGGTCGTAGAATCGCTCGATCAATCCGACGATGGTTGATTTCCCAGACCCACTTTGTCCAACCAATGCTGTTGAATTTCCTGCTTCAATTTGGATAGAAAAGCCGTTGAATACCATCACATTGGGCCTAGCCGGGTATGCAAACCGAACATCATGTAGCTCCACGTGGCCCATTATTTTGTCGGGCTGGTAGCCAGTTGGGTTGCCAGGCTCAAAATCAGCATAACGATCCAATACAGTAAAAACTGACTTGACTGCATCATACCCTTTTGCCAGGTCATTAGTCATGGTTCCTGCAACAGCAATGGCCCGACCCGTGTTGAATAAGATCAGGATGGTTTCAAACATTGCTTTGGCCCCAATGTAGCCTTGGGAAACAAGCTTTGCCCCATACCAAATGTCTAAAGCCCAAGTGAATGTTGTGAGGCATTGGGAGGTACCAAGCCCAAGACCAGCGAACCATGACTGTCGGGTGTTTTCACGTTGCAGGCCTTCTTGAGCTTTTTCGAGCATTTGGAGGACTCGGGCTTGGGAAGAGAAGGTAGTGACGGTTCGGAGGTTGGAGACTGCTATCGCAACAACTGCAAGCCTCAATGCGATGACCAGGCCCATGGTGCAAGCTATGGTTACAGCCGAGAAGATTTGGATAAGGAGCGCTACCCTATCGCCCACCAGCGATCTCAGCTGCAACATTGTGAAATGCCAAAGTGGAACTAGATTTAACAACACAAAACACTATCTATCGGTGTGCATGATTTTGGTGGTATGTTTCTGAGTTAATGTGAACATGTATGCTACATACAAAATATGAATAGGAGTGTTCTAGAAATTTGTCATATATAATGATGAGGCATTAAGTAGTTACTGCATTTAAACCAAACACCCCAAGTTACAACTCATAATTTCAACAATCCTAAACTACATAATTGTGAAGAGTCCATAGAGAAAATTTTATTCTATAATCCTTTTAAGAAGATATAACAATAGATATGCAATATTGTGGAACACCAAAGTGGAAGAAGATATAACAATAGACATGCAATCCAATTGTCTGCAGGATTTGGTGGTCTGCTATGTGTATATGTGTGGTGCGATATACAAAATACAAATAGGAGTTCTGCGCAGAATTTATATACAGAATGATGAGGTCTTAAACAGTGACATCATTGACCCAAAAACCCCAAGTTGCGACGAAAAATTTCAACAACGCCAAAACTGCATTGTTCTTGAAGAGTTTACCGCGGAAATTTTTTGTTGGTAAAATCTGTTCAAGAAATTATTGTTTGTAAACTCAGAGAGTGTCACACACTAATTTCTTCAATGTCAGGTCACAACTGTTATCAGGTCAAATATACGAGGCTTGCAAACTTTGTATATTTAACAGATGCATGTGCTGTGATAAGCGATAACACCACTACACAACATCTGGAGACTTTATCTACTCTGTCAAAAAACACTAGGTACACCAAAGGGGTCACTTTAAGTTAAACAATAAGACCCCAAAAAGATACTTTGGAATCTTACCCAAGTCAAACCACCATAAAGGAGATGATTTGCTTTATCGTCCACACTTTATTCCCCAGCAACCACGAAAATATCATAGTTAATCAGGATGCTAATTCTGAATCGTCGCTTGGTTAATTATCCTATACGCGTTGGATGTCCCCATCTATTTCTGAACTTTCTCCATTGATATTCCTAATTGAAACCTTTCACAATCAAAAGACAGGGTGGCTACTAGTACCAAGGAAACATTTTTCTGTATTAGAGTCATACTAAGAAACAACTCATAGGCTGTCAGGTCAATAAACTTAAAGTAAAGCCAAAAGAAAGCAAAAAAAAAAAAACTCGCAAAATCTTTTACAGGATAATGTGGCTGTAACGTTCAATAATTGACTATTTGTGCAAAAATTGTGCCAATGTATTTGACTAATTGATTATGAGAGAGAGAGAGAGAGAGAGAGAGAGAGAGAGAGAGAGAGAGAGAGAGAGAGCATACCACATTAGCATCTTTAGCAAGATGAGAGCAAACAGCACCACTAGCATTCTCATCCCGATCAAACCACCCAACCTCAAATGTCAAAATCTTAGACAACATCCTTTCTCTAATCCTCTTTGTCAAATGCTCCCCCATATAGGCAAAATTATGATGCTGGATTATATTAATCAACAACGAAAAAATTGCCAACCCAACAAAAAACAATGAATGAATCCTCATCCTATACTTGATCTCGTTATGATTGGGCAATAAGTACACCGAAATCAAAGAACCCAATGCAAACGCACAAACTGGTGGAGCTGCACCAGATAGAACCGCACCTATGCACCCCATTGTCACTTGCTTCCACTCGAGTAAATTCATTGTGAAAAACCTACAGAATGAGGGTACTGGAAAAACTTGTTCAACATTAATCATAGAAGAATTGTTGAGTCTCTGACTTTGGGCAACTGAGTTATCTGAACTGTATCGACTCACGATTGGCAAGCTTCGACTACCATTGTTGTTCAAATCCATTTTTAGGTTATTTGACGGTGTCGAAGCACTATTTGACGAAATTTCTTCTCCGTTATTCTCTGTTAGTTGGAGCTGGAATAGGGATGTGTACAGGCCGTCTTTGACATGGATTAGTTCGTCATGTGAGCCGGTTTGCACTACCTGCCAGCAATTTTTCGTTAGTCCACTATATCCTCTATTTCTTACAACCCCCCCCCCCCCCCCCCCCCCCCCCCCGTTTTTTCCTTGGTTTTGGTGCTTTCCCTTCGGTCACAGGCCTCCCGTTTTTTCCTTGGTTTTGGTGCTTTCCCTTCGGTCACAGGCCTTGAGATTTGGGTTCGATTGAGGTGCTTTGGGGTTTGAGATTTTAGCGATGGATATGGGGTATTGACTGGGTTTCGATTGAGGGAATCGTTTGAGGGCTTGTGTGCTTCGATTGAGGGATTCGATTGGGGGATTTGATCGCACTTTGAGGTGTTCGATTTAGGGGTTCGCGGTGGTGCACATTGTGGGGAAACCGCGAAGTGCTCATCTAGAGCATGACTGCTGGTGAGGGATGGGTAGTATTCATGATGGACATTCAGGGTTAAAGACACTAGTATAGGGATCACTACCCTAATGGTGGTCTGTTCTACAAGTTTAATGAAACCCTAGATTTTGTTACAATTATATTGTAAGGGGAGGTTGAATCGAAACCCTGGTCCTCTTTCTCCTTTGTTTCCAAAACCTTTAAATTGCTTTCTAGTTTAATCAAATAAAATCCAAACTTTTTATCTTTTGCAGAATTAAATTAGAAATAAATTGAGAGTACCATAACTTAGTTTTTTACTCCCTGTGAACGATCTCGGACTTAACCGCTATTCATCGAAATAATTGTTAATTCCCAGTTTTATAAATTTATTTTTGGTACAAAAACACGGACCATTTCCTCCCCAAGCTCTAATTCTAATTATTTTGTATTATTTTCCTGACACGAGGTTTCAGATTTGGATTTCTTTTGAACTTCATAATTACCTGGCCATTTTGGATGAGGGCGATGACATCGGCATTTCGAATGGAGGAGAGGCGGTGGGCGATGACGATAGTGGTTCGGCCCATGACTACGTTATCAAGTGCTTCTTGGACTATCGCTCTGATTTTGATTCCAATGCGCTCGTGGCTTCGTCCAATAGAAGAATGCGGGGTGCCTTGATTATGGCACGAGCAATTGCTATTCGTTGCTTTTGTCCCCCTGACATTTGCACCCCTCTCTCATCCACCTAGATGGAAGAACAATTATACTCTTATCAGTGACAGGATTTGAAACTGCGATCCGGAGCATGGATTTGAATATATACTCCACTGCTCCTATATGGGATCCTATTTCCCATCTTTTTCTGTCCCAAACATTCTCTTTGGCTATTTGCCAGAATATGTAATTGTAGCACTGGACAGAATGAGTGTGATTTTCGTCAAAACTTCACAAACAAATATAAAAGTGGTTTGATAAGGACAGAATGAGCCTGTTAGGTTTGGTCTATTCAATATGCTATACAAACATTAAAGAAAGGGAATACAACTATACTAGGTTCAGCCATTCAGTGTACCTCCAAGGAATTGAGGACTATTTTTGTGGAGATGGCTTCACTTGTAGGGACTGCATTTTGTGGGCCCTTCTTGGACCCCCAAGAGATCAGAAATGTACACATTTTAGATCTCGCTGAGAACATTAGTTATGCCAAAAATCATGTTGACCATGTATCCATAGATATGATTTTGAGATTCAGTTATCTTGGAGAAACCATGTTGACAGTTGGCACACTAGCTTAGAACCCATTTATCTCAAGATAAATAGAAGCAAAGTCATATCTATCGATACCCGATCGACAAGATATTTGGCATGACTCACGTTCGCAACAGATCTAGAATGTGAGTGGTTCCAATCATTTTGGAAGATCCAGAAAGGGCCTAAGAAGGGCTTCAACCTGGGGTGCAGGAGCCCCGCCCCCCCGCCCACCCCCCCCCCCCCCCAGTCCAACAGATTTTTCTGATGCATATAATTCACTTGCTTGTTGTAAACAGTTCTTAGTAAAAAAAAATAGGGATACAAAGGTTATCTAAAGAAGATAATCAGTGTTGCTCAGGAAGGCATACTCTATTCTATAATCCGGAACCAATCCCACTAACCATTGTAAACCTGAAACCCCTTCCTATTTTGCAAAAGCTTTCGTTTGTGAATAGAACCCAACCAAAGAGCCCCGGCCCCAACTCCAAATATGTCCTCCACATCAGGTTTCAAGAATCCCTCCTTGTCCAAATATGTGGCCAGCAGTGACTCAATGAACGTCTATTGTCGAATTCATCTTTCCTTTCCGATGAGTTGGTGTGGCATTATACATCAACATCGTTTCTGTCTTATTTTAACCTTGAGTTCCCCTCCATATCTCATCACTCTATACATTTTTATGCTTACTTGTGGGTTCCATCCCAACACCAAAACATTAATCCAACCCGTTCATTTTCGTAGGCTTGCAGTCTAATACATAAATTAAATTCGAAAAAAGAAGAAGAAGCTTGATCAGACGTAAAAGGACACTTGAACGAGATATACTTTATAGATAAGTGGACAGTGCATGTTTTAACTTTATTCACCATCAATTTTGATAAATGAAGTTTGATTTATTCGCGTACTTTTTATGTCCGGACCCGGTCAAGCTGATTTTCCGAACAATTGTTTCACTCTACGGTATCTTCAATATGAACATTTCAAATCATCATTTAAAACTCGGGACAGGTCTTACTAATGGGATACAGAGGATGTCCTAAAAATGTTATACGTAGTTATATGATAAAATTCAACATAGGTAGTAAGAATCACGACGAACCAAGTTCTTTAGAATTTATACTCATTTTTAGTTCTGTAAATTTTGCTTGGTCGAAAAACCTAGATCACCAATTTTAAATTATGCGAACTCTACGAGCACAAAGTTTCCCAATGAAGAATTGAATAAAGAGATAGAGCCAAAGGATGAGTAGAGAACACTAACCTGGGTATCATACCCCTGAGGCAAGTGAAAAATGAAAGTATGAGCATTAGAAGCTTTAGCAGCACAAATAACCTCTTCCATATTAGCATCTTCCTTCCCAAAAAGTATATTTTCTTTAATACTAGTAGCAAAAAGTGCAGGCTCTTGACTCACATACCTCATCTGAGATCTCAACCACTTCAACTGGAGCTTATCAATGGCGACCCCATCGAGACAAATCTCTCCTGCCAGTGGGTCATAAAACCTCTGCAAAAGCACCATCACGGTTGATTTCCCAGACCCACTTCCTCCGATTAATGCCACTGTTAAACTCGATGGAAATTTTAGGTTGAAGTTTTGGAAAATTGGAGTTTCAGGTCGTGATGGGTAGGAGAATTTGAGATTTTTGAATTTGACGTCTCCGAAAACAGAATGGAGAATTTGGCCGTCCATGTTGTCAGAATCGATTTTGGGTACTCGTTTTATTACTTCCATTATTCTCTCTCCTGCTGCCAATGCTTCTGAGAAGTCCTTCAGGTTGGATAAACTGGTACCCAGTGCTCTGATCAAGTAATGATATATGTGAGCTTTTAAAACATCTCAACAAAGACAAAGATACTCATTAAGGATCTAAGCAAAACGCAAAATGCAGTAATATGAACCTGGGCAAAAAGAGAAAGAATTTAAAGAGGATATAGATACTTACAGCCCACTGATAATCATGGTGGTCCCCACTGCATAAACAGTGCCGCCGTGAGCTCTATGGTACATGACCAATCTGCTACCATAATAAGCAGTGAAAGACCAAATTACAAATACTATGCTATTGCTACTAATGGTTAACCCTTTTGCCAAACCTTGCCTTAGCCCCAGCTTGACAGTTCCTTGAAGGGCAGCAGAGTAATTTGCTATGGTCTTGCTCTCTCCAACAAAGGCGTAAACAGTTCTAATAGAAGAGATTGCTTGCTCTGTTACTGTCTCAGCCTTGTTGTATTCCACCCTCATTTTTCTGGCTATTCGCATTCGTGCACTTCCATACATCAAACCAGGGATTACAAGAAGTACCACAAAGGGGAACACCACAATTGCTAGCCTCCATAGAATAAAAAACGCCACTACATAGCCCCAAATGAATGTGGATAAGTTCATCAGGAACACTGGGACCTGTATTGATATTGAAACCGATTAGACATCCCAATTGAAAAAAGATTTCTATACCAAAACTTGTCCAAGTGAAATTTCTTATTTTGTGAAGTGTGAACTAAAACAATCGGTGTTTTGATTTGAAATGAAACGTCAATAATTTGTACATAAAATATGCTGGGAAACACCAATGTAATTTGCATGAAAAAAATGAAAAAAAAAAACCTCAAAAAAAATTTCTCATAGAAATTCATCCTTGTGAAATTCAGGCAAATTCTAACCTACAAGGCTGGATTTTTCTTTTGAACTAGAGACATTGATCAGTTAACAGGTCTGCTTTCCCTTTCGTCATTCTATCAATTTTTTCTTTCTTTCTTTCTTTTCTTAACACATGCAATGATCTCTAGCAAGTCATTAAGTACTTCAATTACACTTAACAAAAAGGCAAAACCAAAATCTACACAGCTTGAGCCCACAGAAACCGATCAGGAGAATTCCTACAGACTGAACAAGGAGCATTTGTGCGAAGCCATTCATTGACACAATTGGCGTGGAAGCAATGCCTACATTTGGGTTTGCTCCTCAGCATTTCCTTGGGCCTGTACTGAGAACGAGAAATTTTCATGCATGGTGACAAGAAAGTGAATGGTTTAAATCTGTTGACGGTTCATATTTTGGAATGAGTCGAAATGGCAACAAAAAACGTCTTTGTTGGCATGAAAACGCCTCAATTGGCATATTTCAATTTTGATAAATCCAGCATCTGCAAATTCGCTTTAGTATTTTTGGTAACAAAATGAAGACATTGAATTGTAAAACAGGTTTTCGTTGCAATCAATGCAATATGTATTTACCTCCGAAATCTACAATATGAAGAAGATTGCAGTTAAAAATTTAGCAGCCGAGACCTTCAAAACTGGAAGAATGAAATTGTCTTGCTCAAGAAACGGTCATCACCAGTAATCATTGCAGGAGCAGATCCCATTTTTGAAATGGTGAAACCGGTTAGAATCCCTCAAAACAATTTCTCTCTCCTTTACCATCGATATGTACTTCATAGCATTATGGCAATCTCCACACACGCGTAGATTCTTAAATACAATAATACGCTTAGGTTTTGACGTGTTAATAAGACCAAATGTCACGGCAATTTTCTCGCTATGTTGCAGCAGAAATTCCTCCTTCTGTTCATCCTCAACATCTTGAAGAACAGAGCTTGTATCAGGGACATAACCCACCTCCTTTATCTCGGTAACCAATTGATCAAGTTCTTTGTATATTTCCTCTGCTTGGGGATGGGATGTATCTCCCACGTGAAACTTATGCACCGTATTTTCTATCTCTATCCAGCTACTGCCAGCTTCTTTTCCCAAATTCTTCTTTTTCATGGTTTTTCTAATTTCTGCTACCTCATTCCATTGGCCCATGGAAGCGTACAAGTTTGATAGCAAAATGTACCCTGCTGAATCATTTGGCTCTTTCTCAATAACCATTTCAGCTGCCTGTTTCCCAAGCGCAATATTACCGTGGACTCGACAAGCTCCAAGCAATGTGCGCCAGACCAAAGCATCAGCTTCGAAAGGCATTGAGTTGATGAGCTGCATGGCTTCCTCTACGAAGCCTGACCGGCCCAACAAATCAACCATACATGCATAGTGTTCCATTCTAGGGCTTATTCCGTACTCTTTGTACATTGAGTTGAAGTGCTTCCACCCCTCATCGATCATACCTACGTAGCTACAAGCTGATAGAATAGCAATAAAGGTGACCTCGTTTGGCTTTATACCTGCATTAAGCATTTCTTGGAACATTTCCAATGCTCTTGTTGCAAATCCATGCTTTGCTAACCCTGTTATAATAGAAGTCCATGATACCACATTCAAACGTTCCATTTTGAAATAAACTCGCAAAGCAGCTTCCATGTTTCCACATCTTGAATACATGGAAACTAGAGTATTAGCTATGAGCTGATTTGACTCGAACCCTGCCTTTAGTAACCGAGCATGAATTTGTTCACCCTTAGCAACTGCACCTATACTAGCAGCTCCACTCAAGAGGCTGGCAAATGTGAAAGAATCGAGCACGAACCCAGTATCCTCAATTTGATGGAATTCTCCAAAGGCTTCATTAGAATCAATATTCTTGGTGCATCCATCAACAATTGTGTTGTAAGAAACCAAATTCTTCTCAAATAGAATATCGAAAGCTTTCCTAGCATCTGCCATCCTACCAGATCGAACATACATGCTAATAAGAGCATTCCCGACACAATTAACTGCCGCAAGACCCATTTTTACCACATGTGCATAAATCTGTTCACCAGTATCAGGATCAGAAAGATTACTACATGCCTTGAAAAGGCTGGAAAAGGTGAAATGATTAGGTAAAACTTGATCCTCGATCATCCTGCAATAGAGCTCAATGGCTTCCTTACTATGCTTTCCGCTCTGCCCACAACCTGTGATAATTGAAGTCCAAGATATAGCATTATGATCAAGGATATGATCGAAAACTTTCCTTGAATTAACCATAGATCCATCTTCCGCACATTTCGCATACATGTCAACCAAACTACAGCCAACACAAACATCGAAAGCCAACCCATACTTGACCACTTGAGCATGCAATTGCTGCCCAAACGATAACATCCCTAACTCTGCACAAGCAGAAACCAAACTAGTAAAAGTAAACTTATCTGGCATATAACCGCTCTCTACCATATCGATAAACAACTCAACGGCTTCCTTTCGATTACCCATCTGAGAATATCTAGTTATCATCAAAGTCCAAGACACTGAATTTCTGTCAGGCATTCTGTCGAACACCTTCTTCGCTGAATCAAAGTCACCACTTCCCTTTGCAAACATCTCTATCAATGCACATCCAACACACACATCAGACTCAAAATACCCAGTCTTTATCACAGACCCAAAAATTACATCCCCAATCCAAGAATTCTCAGCATTCGAACATGCCCGAATCACGGCGGCAAAGCCAAACTGATTGGGGTATTCTCCAAACTCAAGCATCTTAACAAAAGTAGATATAGCTTTCGATTCCATATCATTATGTGAGAAGCACGAGATCATTGCACTCCAAGAAACCACGTCTCGACGCTCACCCATGTTTTCAAAGATAGCATTGGCCGTTACCCAGTCGTTGTTCTTCGAATACAAGCTGATTAGTGAGTTGAGGGAGACCGAGTCGAGCTCGAGCTTCGACTCGGATAGTCTGGCGTGGACGAGCTTACCCAGATGGAATTGGCGGGTTCTGATGGAGGATTTGAGGAGGAGGGAGTAGGTGAAGAGGTCGGGGGTGAGGCCTTGTTGGGTCATGAGATCAAGGGTCAAGATTGCCTGGCGGAGGTGGCCCACACTGGTTTGATGGATCAGGCGGTTCTTCAAGTGTTCGAAGTTGGGATTTTTGAGGGTTTGGGTTGGGGGTGTCTTTTGGCGGGATGGGTTTAGGGTTTTGGGCGGACGGGTACCAAATTCGCGGGAGATGGCAGAGAGAGATTGATCATTGCTCTTCAGCCTCTACTGCTTCAAATACGATTCAGGAAGTCCGGAATGTGATCTTTGTACTAATACTAGGTCCTGCCTCGTGCAAGGCACGAGAATCATGCCCGTTGAAGAAGACGTAATTTGCCTGTGCATGTCCCAAAAATTCCTTTAAAAAAAAAGGAAAATACAATAGATTAGCTTATCAGAAATAGTAAAGCACCATTACGTTAATGGAAAAGTTTTGATTTCATTTGAAGTAGCATGGATGCCTTTGCACAAAGAATGCCTCCAAGCAACGGAAGGGAAGTACAATGCGTAGAAATGGCACCCAAACATTTGGTCGAATTAACTGCAACTATAACATCTTCGATACCATGATATTTTAATACTGACCAGCCATCATCGATGAATTCATTTAGAGCATCATTGAAACCTCTGCTAGGGCAAAAAAGGTAAATAATGAATGAAATCAATATGATTGCTATGCACGCAAGTATATCCAGTTAAATTAATTTTTACGTAAACTTTCAGTAATATTCCTTCCATCAACACATTTCAATTCACCTCGAACCAGATCAAGTAGTAGACAAGTCAATGCAAAGGAAATTGAGCAGATGCTCAAAATTTCTTATACATGGCACAAGTGACAAGAGAAACAAAGTGTCACAACAAACTCTTTTTGTATTCGGTCAATTCTAAAGACATATTTAAATAGATATAGTACATCAAACTGAACTCTTTCAGTTCAATGAGTCAACCATACTTTACATTCATTGCCGCGATGATTTCCATCTCCAATTATGTACTCAATTGAGAAATTCTAGAAGAAATATGAAGCCAAAGGAATGAAGGATCCTCGCATACTACATTAAACAATCACAACGAATGATGCAAACGCGAATATAAAAATATTGGCAACGACGTCGGAAAATCACAAGGTTAGGCTTTGCATCTATGAAATTATCAAAAGCATTGGACCGCTTTCTCATGAAAAACAATTTTGATCGTCTTTGACGAATCACCAAGATTCACAGATTAAAAGATACAAACACATTAAATCCACTCAAAAGAACATATTGCCCACACATATTTTAACATTGATTAAAGAGAAGTTCAAATAATCTAGTGGATTGTTGTAGAATTTCTGGGTAAACCAAACCTTGCAATGCTTAGATCTGCATTTAGACAAGAACAACCGGTTCAATGGACTACTAAGTCTACATGTAATCCATAGCTAAGAATCAAACATTCAAAGTAGGATGGAAAACCTTCCATGATAATGTATAACCAAGAAATAAAGCGCAAGTATCACCATACAACCTTTTAGGAAAAGTGCAAGTAAAATGGATAGCTTGGATGAGTTTATACCAGTCTTGGAACAATATAGTCCAAATTACATACATCTGCTGTGTTCTACCATGCGTTATATTTTTCGAGCATGTTTCTTCCAGCCGAAGCTGAAACCATGTGTTTCAGAATCAGCCATGTTGGATGCTTTATACAGTTACTGTTTTGTCCCCATTTGATTTTTCTTAAGAGTGATTTTGTCTAAGTCCGCTAGGTTAGGAGAGGAAAAATTGGATTCAAGATGAGAGAGAACATCTACAATAATAAGGGAAAAATAAATAAATAGAGAGACGAAATCAAGCATAGCAATTTTTGAGTATAAAGATGAGAAATTGCCGACTGTACCTTAAATCAAAGTCCACCGAGGCCAGTTACTGCATGTTGGAGCTCATAAACGTATTTTCATGAATTTTGTAGCAAATATACCCCCACCATCGCCGAACATGCACCACCAAATAACCACCGATACGCCACCTCAACAGCCACAAACCAGAATTCGAACCCCAAGAACCCTGCAATTTCGAATCACAGAACCCCAATATCAGAAACCCCTAAATTCAAAATTAAAACCCTAACCCGAATCCCCTAATCAAAAGCAAGGGAATCTCAAACTCTTACTTCTGTAACAATACACCACGTCATAAGGAAACTCTAAATGGAGAAGGGTGCCTGATTGTGGGTGCAGTTGGAAAAAACCAAATTGGATCAAGCAAAAAATTTTGAAATATAAATCAAACCCACTGTTAATCGGTTCAGTACACTGGCACTGTGTGGAGACTGCCGGAAAGAGGGAAGAGGTTGCAGGAGATGGCAAACCCTAAACGGCAGCTCCAATCCGATTTGATACATTAATATGTGCTTTTAGGGTGGTTTCACTCATGTTTGGTACATTCTTCGACTGGGATTTTGTAGTTTTCGTGTTCTGGTGCAGATGCGGGTTTAAATGAGACTAATTAGATTTTGCAATTTAACTCCAACCTAGAATAGTAATTCAGCATAATGTATTTCAAGCGTACTACAAAGTTAAGCAACTCATGAGTAAATAACAAGGGATGACTCCAATGGCATCACATAAAACAACCATTCTATCTATGACGTGTCATTATAACCTTTCTACTAAAGATGTGCAATGACCATTCTAATAGCAGGCTTTTAGGCCTAATGGTTAACCCTATCACAAGAACTATTTGTATTTGTCGGTTGTAGAGTTAGATTATCTTTCACCAGGGAAAATGGGGCACATAGTGAAAATCTCAGCTAGTGGGTGCAGAAACCCTATCGAGCAACCCCTCAACTAACACAAAACAGGGCATAGTAATCAAGGGAATTCAAGCACGGAATTTACACCAATCAAAACCCACCCAAGTGAAGAACTTACCCAATGACTATCATGATTTTTGACGATGACAATCTTTGCTGGCGGCGCTAATTGGGCTTACCTTCGCCGGAGCAAACAAAGAAGACGGTAATGCGGTAGCTTTGGAGGCAGAGAGAGGAAGGGAGGAAGCGACAACTACAGTGGTTCGTCACGCCTAGCGAACCCTACGGAAATTACTCCAACCATCAGGCAACAATTCATTTGCAACTTCTATAGGCCAAGCTTTTGATCCATGCCTCAGCATAATCCAGATACTCCACCCATGCCATTGGAAAATTGGCGACAACCCTCCGGCAATAACTATGCAATGGAAAACAACATTATTAAATATGCAAGCAACAAAACAACATCTTAGATTGAAAAGCAGAAAACATTGCAGCAAGAATAGGTTGAATACGCTTAAGATACCAGTAATGGCCAACACCTATAAAATTGAAAACAACTAAGCATATCAAAATCATGAAACATTGGAATGGACAACAGGAAGCAAAGGTTCAAGCTTACTCTCAAATTTCTGCATCAAAATTGAATTTTATGAAGCCACAAACTTAAGAATATACGTAATAAAAGTAGCACAAAAGGATAAGCACTTGAGCTATACCCATGGAAGACTTGTCTACGGCATGCAGCAATATGACATAATGGGCAATCACCACCCATAATCCAATTCGGAAAAGTTGAAGCATGGAAATAATTGAAAGTAAATATGAGCGATAGAATTTAAATCAAACCCCAAAAATTCAAAAGCCGTAATCACCATCAACAATCCAATTCACATAATTTGAAGCTCAAAACCATTGGATGAAAATAATAGAATTTCGAGCTTAAAATTACAATGTCTATGGCCATAAACATCAGCAAAATTTGTCAATGTAACCTGTGGCTATGGTGGTTCAGCTAGATGGAAACAACTCCATTTGTCTTCATTTGGGTGCTGTAAGATGATGAGGGTTCCACTAATGTTTCTGTCATAGGCAATGTCAACAATTTATGATGACTACACAATACAGATTTTTTCTAGTAATATTGAGTGCCATTAATACCAATTTTAATTATTCTATTTTTTAGACAAGACGAAGCACATGGATTCCCAACACTATCCCAACGCAGGAACGGCACATGCAGCACCATCCTGCAAAGACGAACACCATCACAGAGGACAAAGAACAAGAAACCAGGTAATACAAACTCCCAAAACGTGAAATGATTTTTTCAATTGGGAACATGGAATACTTTACACACGAAGAAACAAACAACGATCTCCAAGTTGTCCATAGCCACCAAAAGAAAAAAAACACACGAAGCCCAACAAGCAAAAGACGCGAAAGTATTTTCCCTCAAACCGCAGCAGAAAAACCCACACAACCCAAATCGCCAAAACCACAGAACACAATGGGCCAGCAAAAGCAGCGAAACTATTTTCCCCCAAAACCCACAGCACGGACCCACATGGCCAAACAAAATCCTACCCAACCAACCACAAGTTCAACGCAAGGCACACGAAATGACGGGTTTGATATTGACCTGTATCAGTCGATAACGATGATGAAGCAGATTAATTGGCAATCTGAGGGATGGGTCGGCGCCGGAAATCACACCACCGCACCTGAACAATCAATTCTTTTGGGTTGGAAAATAGAAGACAGAGAGATGGGAACGTGCATGAACCTTCCACCATTGTCTACTTCCGCCGGCCGACGGTGGGTGGGTGCACGAACCTTCCACAAATGTCTACTTCCGCCGGCGCACGGTGGGTGGGGGCCCAGTGCCTACGATTTGGGCTTGAATAACGTCACCTGTGGAGAAAGTGGAAATCGCCCAAGAACTCCTCTCTCTCTCTCTCTCCACAGATGCCTCCACCTGTTCCCAACAGACCAAAGAGAGGAGGGGAGAGGGGCGCGGGGTGAGAGGGGGAACGTGGACTAATGATATCCACCCATTCCCAATCAAATCGAAAAGACGAAAAACCCAGCCCCTCAAGTGGGTACTGTTTGCAATTGAGGGGCAAATGTGTCCCAAACTGAAAAATGGACACCGAAACTCTCCTTTTTTATACTAGGTCCGGCCTCGTGCTATGCACGAGTTTTGTGCCCATTGAATTGTATTTATTTTATTTTATTTTTGGGCACGGTGTTAAGAGCTGTATGCATTTTTTGAAGCCCGATGCTAAATTTGTATTGATGGGTGATTGCATGCATAATCGAGAAATGGTTTAATGATTACAAAAGGGAATATGTGGAAATATATACTTGGTTGAACGATTTGGTTGTAAATTAAGAATAAACGGAGCCATTCACAATGAACAACCGGGATTTTGGTTGAAACTGATGTTTAACCCAGAAATGGACCCATTGACGAACATTATTCAAGGGCAGGAAAAGTGAAAAGGGAGGAGATAGGTAGGTTAGATTTGCAGATGACATGGGTTATTGCTGTTGGACATGTACAGATAACATGGGTTAGATTTGCATTTCTAGTGTGGGTATGGAGTTGGCAAGTATAGGAAAAATGAAAATGGAGGAGATACGTTTAACACTTATACATAAAGTTTGAAAAAGATTAGGTGTGTGTCTAAAATAGCAGAGAAGACGAACTATTAGTGTTTGACAGATATACAAAACAGTAGAAGATTAGCAAACAATAGATAAGTTTTCCACCCAATGCAGTAGTCATCAGCAGCAAGCATCAGCTAACAGCATCCATCCAAAACAGCATTAATAATGGCAGCATGGCAGTCGCAGCTATAGCAGAAGAAAGCAGTAGACATGAGCATCAGAATTAGGCAGATATTTCTCAAGAGTAGTAGTAAACAGCAGCAAAAAGCAATATGCATGAGCAAAATCAGCAAGAGACAGTAGCGAGAGGAGGTGTAAACAGATAATCCATCCAATTGGCAGCAGAAGACAGAATCAATTAGCAGCAGAAAGCATTTTTTTTGGAGAAGAATATGGCCAAGTAGGTGCCATGAACAAAATAAAGATAAATCTTCATCAGCATCCAGAAACCATTAAACAGCTCAGTTCCACAAGGTAGCTTAGGTGAACACCAACAGGAGATCCCAAAGCTTATGGGATAACAAAGTGGAACAAAATCCCACCTTGCTACCCGCCAAGATCACCAGCATGGTAGAGAATTAGAGATATCAGCAAACAAACGATACTAAAATAGCAGGATCGTGAATATAGTTCAGCCATAGAGGACAAAGACACACCCACGGCACATATGTAGGTCTATTATTTTGACCAAGTAATGTAGCAAAGAGTTGAGTTGATTTTGAAGGGTGTGTTGCGTACATTGGAATACTGGCATGTTGAATCATGCAGTTCAATCTTTACATCCTTTTTTTTTTTTTAACTAAAGGAAAATCTGTCGACAATGCGACTCCAATAATTGAATTGGCAGAACAAAAAATACCAATCCAAGATACATGGGCATAGTATGTGGGTTTTCTTACTATATTGACCTGTTTTTAAGTTTTAGCAAGGAACGCATCTAGACCCCAACATATAGAGCCATCTAATTGAAGCTAAGCCCCATTCAATCAAAAGATGTGAACAAGTTGGAAGATAGTTTTTCAACTCCAACAGTCAACAGACATTAATTTTTACTGGATTTGAAGGCAAATCTTTTCATTGGAAGCCATCTGAATTTCAACTCAAACAGACATTGATTTTTTTAAAAAGTCCAACCGAAATGAGTTCTTTTGAAAGTTAAAGGCGTCTATTTTCATTCCAGAAGAGAGCCCTAAAAATCAGGAACCACGGATCCAAAGGTCAACAAACCCTTGTGCCTAAGAGGACTTCCGGCACATGAAATGGTAATATACATATCTATTCATATCGTATCAAGGTACAATACCGAATGACAATCATTATGGTCATAGTAAAAGGCAACAATCTATGGTCATAGTCATAAATTCTTTTTTGTGGCCAAGGAAAAACCATTCAGCCCAACCAATTGGGTAATAAGAAGTATTGATAATTTATCAGTAAACAGGCAGAGTGGACATTTGAATTCAAATCTCTTCCAATATATATCATGATATTTGTGCAATATCCACAAATTACATTAAAATCAAAACATGATCTTTGTGTTCCGTTGTCCATAATACTTAGTGGAAACAATGGTTTGGATAGGTGCAAGATGATATGAACTAAGAAAATGCATATATGATATAATTCAGAGGCTGCCAGAGTATTGCCTTACACCATGCGCACAATTCATCCTCATTTTCAATGTTTAAATGAAATTCAGCACTTGCCACTTGGCCTGTATGTAAATAGTTTGAAACATATTTTCCAACTAACCAAACTAAAGTTTTAGGCTTTTGATTGAGTATCAACCATCGAATAGATGGTTCCAGGCTTTCAGCTTTGAAGTATTTGAACAATTTGAACAGCTAAACATCAAAAGCAGCTCTTGGAAAAAGATACTTGAGCTCCTAATCATCCAGCAGTCAAAATTCAATTTCAGCAAACAATTTTCAGCAACAAATTGATTAATCACTCTTTCCCCCATCTTGTACTCACATAAAGCTAAAAATGTTGTGATTGGTCTAGATTCTAGAGTTTATTGTTTCTTTTTTTGTGGATTAGCAAGAATAATCATCCAAGATTGTAATATTTATCTCCAAAAAAAAAGTTACACAAAACATGTATACACTAATATATATGTATCCAGGGATAAGCAAGCAAAATTGTCTCCAATTGAAAAAATGGCATGCCACCTTGTGGCGCTTTTTATATAAGCAGGAAATAGCAACCAACGGGAGGAATTATTGCTCAAAGTTTGTAACATAATAATTTATAGAAGCGTAAAGAAAAAGAATAGTACTGCAGTAAATAAACTCACTTCTGTCCGGCAGGTCCATATCCCAGCTTCCCAGACTTAACGTGGCCCGAACTTATGCAGGAATTATCAGCACGAACGAAATGCTGCATGCCACCGAAATCCATTCAGCGTATATTCCAGCCACTGTAAAGATGACAAATACAATGTCACATGCTTCATTGTGCTTGGTTTTAACAAACGTTCCAAATCATAACTATCACTCCTTGATGTTCTCCTTCAAGAAATGTTGCAGCTAATGAGTTGCTGGAAGGAATATACATATTGATAGGAAGTAGAATTACGATGGGAATGAGTCCAGACTAAAGACTCTAAACCACCTCAACCTTCTAAACATAAAACAGGATATCCAAGTTCATTGAAACAGTAAAATGCAGAAGTACAAATAACATTTGAAAGGGAAAAATAACAAACTTATTCGACTTGATATAAAAGTTTTTTTGAGCGTTCGAATAGGAACTTCATATTGCAAACTTTCTCAAATAAATGAGACAATCTATTCTCATCCGGTAACAACCTAATATCTTATATTCCCATTAACCAACAGAGCGTACACTTAGTTTCAATTATGCACACCATGTTTTATGCCATAAGCACAATTATGCACCAACAACAAGCAATGATGTGACTCGAAAGGATATAGAACCAGATCCAAAAGCAAAAAGAAGCTGCATCAAGAGCAAAAATTGTGAAGTTGCATCTAAATGGTGGAAAAAGAAAACCCAAGAAACGCCAATTTATAGATTTTAAGAAAAAAAATTAATGGCATTAGGTGACGAAAGCCTAGACCAGACCCTAAATCCATCAGAGGTTTAGGGTACATCCAGTCATCACCGGTGCTATTTATTTTGCCCCACATAAACAATTATCCTCCACCTGAAAAACAAAGAAGTTTTTAAGGTATACAACACTGTATCAGTGTTGATTAGATTACGGGAGGGTAACCTAAAACCACTCATTTACACAAGAGGCAAAGACGTATATAAGCATGCCTGCACAGATAACTATGAAAAAATTAGGAATAGAGATAACTGCAAAAAGTACTTTTCATATACAAAAAGAAGTTGATGGAGGTAAGAAGCAGAATAACAAGACAGAGCAATGGAACTAAATGCTCGTGGAACTAACAAAACAGATAACTATTAACATTTCCAAAGTAATCATTATTAGAGCTTCAAATTGATACTACGGTATTGCTTCACACAGCCCAACCGCCCAAGCCTATTGTAAATAGTTCTCTAACAGTCCACACCAAAAAGCAATCTGCGAATTTAGCAACGGTATACCCATTTTTTTGCCACTACTGAGGTAACAACCAAATAATTGTGTAATGGAACTAAATGCTCATGCCTTAGCCTCCCAATCCAGGCCATTCGGCCAAATTGTTGATCATTGAACGAGATTCCGTCTGCACTTACATTCTATCCTTTTCCACTATAAATGAAGGCTTCACATTAAACAGTCCCAGCAATAGAAATTCCCAAGGGATGGAAAAAAAAAAAAAACCTAACTATGTACACACATTCAATTTAGCCAACAAAACACCAGGCATGCACATCAGATGAATACATTTCTGTTTTTCTTTATCTATCTAACACTGTATATAACCTAGAAAAGAAACAGAGACAGAGAAAAGAGACCTCACCTGTTCAAGCTTAAGCACACCTAAAACACGGAAGCCACAGAACCCTACACATTGAACAAAACCCTACAAATAAAACCCAAAACCCAAGACACAAAATTAAAACCTTAGCTGGAAATCAAAGTCTCTGATCAAACACACAGAAGCGAAGAAGACGCCAGCAGTAAAGATCGATCAGAAATTATACCTAATCAGCGAATCACAGACGAAGGCGAAACACCGAAGCCCCAACCCTGTAATAAGAACAACCAACAAAACACAGCAAAATTTCAGAACTCACCAAAATCACAAATAATAGAAACGGAAGCATAGGAAAAGCAGAAAATCGGCTAAACGGGAACACGCGGAAGAAAATGGGGCAAAACCCATGGCCAAACCCAAACACCAACGGCTAAAAAACCCATTGAAGTTGACCTGGTAGTAACGCGCAAGATCCAAACCCCAAAGACACCCAAAGCAGAACAGAAAGAAGATCCCAAATCACTCACCATCAGCCGGAGCAAGCAAACACAGCTCAAGCGGAACAGAAACCAGGCAAAAAGGAGAGGAAGAATATGGCAGAAGGAATTAGGGTTCCAATAATCGAGAAACATACGTAAACATACAACAGGTTTCTGAAGATCGGCACATAAAAACAACAGAACAAGTCAAAGGTCGAACCGATTCAAGTCTCAAGAGAGAGATCAATAGAGAGAGATACGCCCACATCGGAGGCATTGGTGATGCGCTCACGGAGAAAGAAAGATCTCTGTTGCTGCCGAAAGTGTTGATGATCAGGCTCAGCAGCTGGTTGATCTCCGCCTGGAATACGTCTCGGTTTCCGCCATCACCGACATCATCGAAAGAAAACCAACCTCTCTCTCTCTTCTCGGACGGATCGTGTACTGGATAGCGAGAGTACGTGGCGTGGGAGAGGCTGATGATTTTCTGGAGAGTTCTTTGTGATGAGATCAGATGAGATCAACGGGCAGATTTCATCACGACTCCCGTGAGAGAACCGGATGATGCCATGTGTCCACACTTACAGCTGGGTAGGAAATGACCAAATACCCACCGAGCAACAGCGCAGCCGTGAAGATGGAAAGGGACCTAATTGGAAAAACGGTAGGAAATTGGGACACCGAAATGACAGAACCACCCCTGGTGCCCTGGGCAACCCGTAAAATAGGCAAAATCAAAGGGCAAATCCGTCCCAAATTGAAATGTTGCAGACCGAAAGGCTCCTTCTTTTTATATAACTGTAGGATAACTGTAGGAAATGTATTCCTGTAAAATCATATGATGGGTGCGACTTCTTTTAAAAATGTAAAAAATCAACTCTTATATTATAATGTTTAGTGGAGAAATTTGCTAAAGGCTAAAGATAATTCAAACAAATTAATTCTCTAGGACTCGTACTTTTTGGAAACCGTCTTTTATAGTTTTGGTAAATTAATTTTCTACCAACCTTTTCACTAATAACATCCTAAATTAAAAGACTGTCACTAGAAACGCTTGTAATGACTTCTGTGGGGTTTGTGACATGCAAATCAAAGTAACCCACTTCTTGCCTTAGCACTGCCTTCAAAATCCTGATCTCATTCTTGATGCCTGTCTTTCTGCTGTTCTTGTCCAACAATAGCCCACTACAAAATATACCAAAAACAGGAAAAAATAAAAACCCGCAAGGCCCCAGATTAATCTCCATTCGGGAAACACAAACGAAGACAAAAACAAAATAAGAAGTTCTTGTACTAAAACCCACCAAGGAAACAAGCCACCCATCTCCCAAGTGCCACGTAACACAGCATCTTTGCATTATGTAACTCAACAAACAAAACTCATTCATCACTATATATGCGTAGCCTATCAGGGCTGTCGCTTAGCATAAGCCACTAGGAGGCCGCCTAGGAACCCACAGATTAGACCTTAAAATAGGGACCCCATCAGAAAGAGGTAATAGTTAATGTGTACTTTGTATTTTCAAACACCTTAACAATGGATCAGCAGTAAGCGGTTGCATAATGTGTATAACGTTTTGTGTTCGATTTTCATACACAGAAACCATCCGTTTTTTTTGTTCCAACAATTAGGACCCCCATTTTCGAACGACTCTGTTCTTTGAATAGCATTCAAAAGTTTAAAGAATGCAGGTGATAGTCTCACAGCCTGGCGGTTAGCAGTTTTGTCTTTCTTGCAATTGGTTTCAAGTTCGAAGGGCAACATACACTAATCTCCCCTGAATCTGTGGGGGAGATCCCCCCTCACGTTTAAGAAATTACAGTCACCTCCCGTATGGTCTTGAGTTGGGTTATGATTCCCCCCTCCGTTAGTTGAGTAACTGTGATTGATGATGACCACAGTTAAAATTCTAAAAATGGCAATATTAGCCCTCTTCTTCCTCTCAACACCACACCATCTCCTTCCACTCCCTTCACAGCCCAATCCTCCAAACACCCCCACAGACCCACAGACGTACCTCCCACTCCAACTCATATCATCACCTCAACCTCCCACCACTCCGAGCAAAACAACCTCCCACCACCACCATCGTTGCTGATCCACAACCATCCTCAATCGATCACTGCCTGACACACCAAGTCCCCAACACCCTCTCACCACCACTGCCCATCCACACCATCTCAACCACCTCCCTCCACCACGCTTATTTGTCTACCAACCCCGTTCCACCACCATCACCAATTCAGCCACCACATCCTCAGCTAAATCTCAATTCCTTGACCCATTTTCGATCTCCCAAATGAACAAAACCTGCCCCAATTTTAAATTTCCTAAACTAAAAAACCTTTATCCAATGGTATTGCGTATACAGTTATGTATCTATAATATGTACAAACATATATACACACACCAAGCTTCTACTAAGGACTCCCTTAACTTGCTATCTTAAAATTTAGAGGTTTTTACCCCACACCCTAAATATAAAAATTTAAAAAGTTTTTTCCACTCAAGGGACTTACAGGGGCCAATGAACATTTTGCTGATTAACCTAAAAGTTAGTATGATACGTGAGAATGTTTGAACTTTGAAGTTGTGCATGGGCCGGATTCCCCCTTATACCTCCCTAGGACCGCCCCTGGATACGTAACAAACAGGTTTTGACAACCTGGGCAACCCGTTGGGATTGTTTCTAAAATTTGAGTGAAAGACTCGAGATGCTTTAATAACAATGTCAATCAAACACCAAATACCAGATACTCACCTCGGTGCTGTTTCAGATTGAGTAAAGCCAGAGGGAGAACACACAAACCCCCATTCCAATTTTCTTTCGCAGAGTGAGTAATTCTTCCTAGGAAGTTGAGGATGAGAGGCCATGAGTGTTCCTTCCCTAATCTGATTCATCGTTAGAGAGGGATCTTTGGGTGCGGGTGGTTGGTATTCTCGGCGGCGACGAGCCCAAAGGGTGAACATCAGAGAGAGAACGAGAGAGATGCAGGTAACTAGAGGGATGAAATCGTATTAAACCCAAACCTCAGCGAAGGTTAACGTACGTAGCTTTCCCGCGGATTCCGTTCCTTCAGACATTACTTAAACTTAATTTAAATTTGAAATTTTTTGTCTTTATTTAAATTTTTTTGCATTTATTAATTTTTTGCCAAATTTTTTTGGATATTGATTCGTCTTGATGAGAGAAAACACAAAAGTATTTTTTTACTTTTACCTAAGTATTTTAAAAAATAACCATTTTTTAGTATAAAAATGTCATTTTTGCGTCAAAAAGTGGTTATTTTTCAAAATATTTAGGTAAAAATGCCAAAATTTTATTTTTCCGATTCCTCTCATTGAAACGAATTAATATCCCAAAAAAGTTTGGTTCAAAACTAACAAATGAGAAAAAAAAGAAAAAAAATTCAAATTTAAGTTAAATCCAAAAGAATAGAGAACTCTAAGAAATTTGTGTACTCCTTTCGGCCATGTTTGTTGGTTCATTTACAACATTCGTGTAATATTTTAAATTATTTATATTTTTCAATTTATTATGAATTTCATGATTTTAAAAATTTTGCATAATAAAAGCTAACCGAGATCCATCAAATAATATTCATATTGCATATTTTTAGATATTCGTATTGAAAGACATGTACAATTTTTTAAGAGGTGTGAAATAGTAAAAATGGACAAACAAAAACGGACAGAAGTTATTTAATAAAAAATGTCCATTTTTTAAAGTCTAGCTATGAGTGAAATCCAGCGTACCAAATCAAAGCTTTCAGTGAGACCAAATTACTACTCCGTTCATTCCATTTTGTTGGTATTTTTTTATGCTCTGTTAGTTTTTAATCATTTATATCTTCAATATGAATTTTCAAAACAAAAATCCTATTGGTACCGATGGTACCGTAGGGAAAATGCACCGACGGCCATTGGACGGCCGTCTCCGGCCACCAGACGGCCAATCTGAGCTGTCCAAAAATTTTAAAAAACAAAACTGAGTGAGAATCAATGGCATCCAAGGTGTGTAGGGTACTTGATCCGAGCACCCTTTTTTATAGTCCAGTATTCCATTTTGGACTGTCCCTTAATAAGTGTCCATTTGGTAAAGTTAGTGGGTAAAAGTTGGCCCATTATCTATTTTGTCCCTAAAAGTAAATTCCATTTTGAAAAGTTAGTGAGTAAAAAGTGTAATGATGATGGATAAATAGGGAAAGGGAAGGAAAAAGTTGATGTGAAATGTATAATAATGATGTTTTTTTAATAAGTTGGAGTTACGAAGTATGACATTTAAAAAGGGACGGAGGGAGTAGTCAAATTTTTTTTTTTTTTTCCTGTGGCTACTTTTAACATAATCTGATAGTTAAACACTTTCTTAACAGAGAAAATCAAATTAGGTATGTTGCATTCCGGAAAACGGACTAGACAAAAAATTCCAAAACAAAGTTGCATGCATGTGTTAGATTGTGCGCCTAAATATATAAATTTGCGGCTACGACTTGAAAACATTACTTTCTGTTTCGAGTTAAAAAGGCAACTTTATAGAGTGGTTTAAAAGTTGATTTTAAAAGGTAGGTATCACTTTCGATATTTTTGAATCTTGATTTGGAAATTAATTTTGTAAAGTCTCAGATTCTAAAAGACACCGATGTTATAACTTTTGCATATCAACATCAGTAAGTATAAAAAGTCTCTAGTGGAATATCAACAAATACAAGTATCAAAAGTCAATATTAAAACCTCAAAATCTCCAAATACTTGGGATAGAGATTCGTAAATAGATTGAGAACCTTGTTGAAGTTATGAAACAAGTTATCGGCTGTGCAAGTGGAAGAGCCGCTGATATCGTTCATAATCTTGCTAGTGAAGAGGAACATCATGGGCACACAAAACCCATCGCCGATGGCCCCGAGGAATCCGAGGCCCATTACCAACTTATCAAAGCCATCGGAATGCATGAAAATGAAACCAAATGAGCCAATATTGCTGTACTTGTTCATCCCCATGCCTAATTTTTCCCTCAAATCCCCACTTAGAATCCGGTGCACCCCGTGTAATGCACGTGTAAGGCGGCACACAACCGTCGATCTCATCAATTAACAGTTCAGATTAAAAATAATCTTTTATCGGTCAAAAATTAAAAACGCATCGTAATCGTTGATTGACGAGATCAACAGTCCGTGTTTCGCACTACACCGGGGTGCATTACAGTACCTCTGGTTCCGCTAAGTAGAGAGTAATATCCTCCGGTGGGACCCATACCTAACAAGGAAGAGTGGGTCCCTTGCTCCACCACCTTACCTTTATCCAAAACAACAATCGTATCGCAGTTTTTTATTGTACTCAATCTGTGGGCGACCACCACGCTAGTCCTCCCCACCATCATCTGCTCAAGCGCATCCTGTACCACTTTCTCCGATTGGCTATCCAACGCACTCGTCGCCTCATCTAGTAACAATATAGCTGAATTTTTCAGAATTGCACGGGCTATTGCAACACGCTGCTTTTGTCCACCGGATAGCTGCAATCCCCGGTCCCCACACCACGTATCGTACCCGTCTTTTAAGCCAGAGATAAAATCGTGAGCATTGGCTGCCTTCGCTGCCTCGATGACCTCAGATTCGCTGACCTTATCAGATGCTCCGTACATGATGTTTTCTTTAATGGACCCCGCAAATAAAGTTGGCTCTTGACTCACAAGTGCAATGTGCTTCCTTAGTGACCTTAGATGGTATGATCTTATATCGCGACCATCGATTTTCACAAGACCTTCAAGTGGGTCGTAGAATCGCTCGATCAATCCGATGATGGTTGATTTCCCAGACCCACTTTGTCCAACCAATGCTGTTGAATTTCCCGCTTCAATTTGGATAGAAAAGCCGTTGAATACCATCGCATTGGGCCTAGCCGGGTATGCAAATCGAACATCGTGTAGCTCCACGTGGCCCATTATTTTGTTGGGCTGGTAGCCAGTTGGGTTGTCAGGCTCAATATCAGCATAACGATCCAATACAGTAAAAACCGACCTGACTGCATCATACCCTTTTGCAAGGTCATTAGTCATGGTTCCTGCATCAGCAATGACCCGACCTGTGCTGAATAAGATCAGGACAGTTTCAAACATTGCTTTGGCCCCAACGTAGCCTTCAGAAACAAGCCTTGCCCCATACCAAAAGTCGAAAGCCCAAGTGAATGTTGTGAGGCATTGGGAGGTACCAAGCCCAAGACCAGCAAACCATGACTGTCGGGTGTTTTCGCGTTGTGGACCTTCTTGAGCTTTTTCGAGCATTTGGAGGACTCGAGCTTGGGAAGAGAAGGCAGTGACGGTTCGGAGGTTGGAGACTGCTTCAGAAGCCAGCTTGCTGCTTTCGTCTTGGGCCTTGATGGCCTTCTTGGACATGCTCTTGAGAAGAACACGCTTGGAATAGAAGCTGATGATGATAAGGGGTTGAACTGCTATCACAACAACTGCAAGCCTCCATGCGATGACCAGGCCCATGGTGCAAGCTATGGTTACTGCCGAGAAGGTTTGGATAAGGAGCGCTACCCTATCGCCCACCAGAGATCTCAGCTGCAACATTGTGAAACACCAAAGTGGAACTAGATTAAACAACACAAAACGCTATCCATTGCTGTGCATGAGTTTCTGAGCTAATGTGAATGTGTCATGCTACATACCAAACATGAATAGGAGCATTCTAGAAATTTGTGATATATAATGATGAGGCATTAAGTAGTTACTGCATTTAAACCAAACACCCCAAGTTGCGACTCATAATTTCAACAATCCTAATTTCCGGAACTACATAATTGTAAAGAGTTTTCCGTAGAGAAATTTTATTGTATAATCCTTTTAAGAAGGTTTGGATAAGTAGTGCTACTCTATCGCCTGCAATATCGTGGACCACCAAAGTGGAATTAGATTTAGCAATAGACATGCAATCCACAGGTGCGCAGGATTTGGTGGTCTGCGATGTGTGAATGTGTGATGCGATATAGGAGTACAAAATACAAATAGGAGTTCTGCACAGAATTCTTATACAGAATGAGGTCTTAGACAGTTACATCTTTTAAACCCAAAAAGATACTTGGAATCTCACCCAAGTCAAACCACCATCAAGGAGATGATTGGCTTTATCTGCTACACTTTATTCCCCAACAACCACCAAAATATCATAGTTAATCAAGATACTAATTCTGAATTGTCACTTGGTTAATTATCCAATACGTGTTGGATGTTCTGAACTTTCTCTATTGATATTCCTAATTGAAACTTTTCACAATCATACTAGTACCAAGTAGACGTGTTTCTGTAATAGAGTCATACTAAGAAACAACTTATAGGCTGTCAGGTCAATAAACTAAAGTAAAGCCACAAGAAAGCAAAAAAAAAAAAAAAAACACAAAATCTTGTTACATGATAACGTGGCTGTAACAGATTTGACAAATTGATTATGAGAGAGAGAGAGAGAGAGCACACCACATTAGCATCTTTAGCAAGACGAGAACAAACCGCACCAGTAGCATTCTCGTCTCGATCAAACCACCCAACCTCAAATGTCAATATCTTGGACAACATCCTTTCTCTAATCCTCTTTGTCAAATGCTCCCCCATATAGGCAAAATTATAATGCTGGATTATATTAATCGACAACGAAAAAATTGTCAACCCAACAAAAAACAAAGAATGAATTCTTGTCTTATACTTGATCTCATTATGATCGGGCAAGAAATACACCGAAATCATCGATCCCAATGCAAACGAATAAACTGGTTGAACTGCACCAGATAGAACCGCACCTATGCACCCCATTATCACTTGCTTCCACTCAGGTAAATTCATTGCGAAAAGCCTTTGGGATGAGGGTACTGGAAAAACTTGTTCTACATTAGCCATAGAAGAATGGTCGAGTCTCTGACTTTGGGCAACTGAGTTATCTGAACTGGATCGACTCATAATTGATAAGCTTCGACTACCAATGTTGTTCAAATCCATTTTTAGGTTATTTGGCAACGTCGAAGGGTTATTTGATGAAATTTCTTCTCTGTTCTTCTCTGTTTGTTGGAGCTGGAAAAGGGATGCATACAGGCCATCTTTGTTGTGGATTAGTTCATCATGTGAGCCAGTTTGCACTACCTGCTAGCAATTTTTCATTAGTCCACTGTATCCTCAATTTGTTCCCTCCTATGTAGTACGGACACGAATACGGATACGGACACGGACACGGCAATTCTAAAAAAAATGGGGACACGGACACGGCGGGGGACACGCCACGTGTATAAATAAATATATGTACATATATATATATATATATATAAATTATGAACCATTGTATACGAATAATTTCACAAATTGTATAAAAAAATTTCAAAGGAAAAATTACAGTTTAACCCAAATGTTTTGAATAATTTCATATTAACCCCCAAAAATTTTAAAAATATTACATTTTGACCCCTAGCCGTGTCCCCGCGGTGTCCCCAGCCGTGTCCCCGCCGTGTCCCCTATCAAAAAATAATAAAAATTATTGGACACGCCATGTGGCGTGTCCAATACGTGTCCCCGCATGTCCCTGTGTCCCCGTGTCCAATACGTGGACACGACGCCCTTTTGGAGTGTCGGTGCTACATAGGTTCCCTCCCTCTCTCCAATTGTTTTCCTCAGAGAGGGGCGGTGCCTTCCCCTTGGTTTTGGTGCTTTCGTTGCAATTATACTACAAGGGGAGGTTGAATCTAAACCCCAGTCCTCTTTCTCTTTTGTTTCCAAAACCTTTAAATTGCTTTCTAGTTTAATCATAGTTTAATCAAATAAAATCCAAACTTTTATCTTTTGCAGAATTAAATTAGAAATAAATTGAGAGTACCGTAACTTAGTTTTTTACTCGCTGTGAACGATCTTGGACATAATCGCTATTCTTCGGAATAATTGTTAGTTCCCAGTTTTAGATTTCTTTTGAACTTCATAGTTACCTGGCCATTTTGGATGAGGGCGATGACATTGGCATTTCGAATGGAGGAGAGGCGGTGGGCGATGATGATAGTGGTTCGGCCCACGACTACGTTATCAAGTGCTTCTTGGACTATTTGCTCTGATTTTGAGTCCAATGCGCTTGTGGCTTCGTCCAATAGAAGAATGCGCGTTGCCTTGATTATGGCACGAGCAATTGCTATTCGTTGCTTTTGTCCCCCTGACATTTGCACCCCTCTCTCACCCACCTAGATGGAAGAACAAATTATACTCTTATCAGTGATAACAAATTGTGTATGAGCACAGTAGACAAATTATTTGATGATATTGTTGATATCGATTGGTGTAGCTTTCCATAATTTGGGGATTTCCAATAAACACTCCGTGGAAAAATCATCATGGTCCAAAGACTAAAGAAAACGATATTCACCTAGTAATCTTGATATACACAACCTATGTAAGGCTACAAGACTGATGCAAATATGTCATTGATTTGTCTTATCTCAAGTTTTAAATTCAAAGTGATGAATAAAAAGAGGCCACACGTTTGGTATGAATCATATATGAAGAAAAATGGTGTTTTCCAGAATTATATCATTGAAAAAGAAAACTACATTTTCTAGGTAAATCATTGTAACAATTTGTGTTGTTTAACTGAGAACAAACACAACCCCTACACACACCTAGGAGCACCCATCTTTTGTTTAGAAGAACAAACGCATTGATTTGAATACATACTCCACTACTCGTACATGGGATCCTATGTCCCATCTTTTTCTGTCCCGAACATTCTCTTTGGCTATTTGCCAGAATATGTAACTGTAGCACTGGACAGAATGAGTGTGATTGGTGTCAAAACTTCACAAACAAAAACTTATAAAAGTGGTTTGATAAGTACAGAATGAGTCTGTTAGGTTTAGTCTATACGATAAACATTAAAATAAGGGAGTATTAGGTTCAGTGTACCTCCAAGGAATTAAGGAGTATTTTTGTGGAGATAGCTTCACTTGTAGGGACTGCACCCTCTGGTTGAAGCATTTTGTGGGCCCTTCTCGGAACCCCAAGAGATCAGAATTGTACACTTTTAGATTTCGCTGAGAACATTGTTATGCCAAAAATCATGTTGACCATGTATCGATAAATATGATTTCGATATTCAGTTATCTTGGAGAAACCATGTTGACAGTTGGCACACTAGCGTAGAAGTTAGAACCCATTTAACTCAAGATAAAAAGAAGCGAAATCATATCTATCGATACCCCATCGACACGATATGTGGCATGACTCATGTTCTCGACAGATATAAAACATGAATGGTTCCAATCATTTTGGAAGATCCGGAAAGGGCCTACAAAAGGCTTCAACCTGAGGGTGCAGTCCCAAAGGGGACTGCAGAGGGACGGCAGAGAAGTCATTTCCAATCTTTTTAGGAATATTGCTTAATGACAATACAAAACAAAGAGGGTACAAGACAGGATGCCCCCTTCAGTCCAAAAGATTTTTCTGATGCATAATTCACTTGCTTGTTGTAAACAGTTCATTGTAAAATAAATAGGGATACAAAGGTTATCTAAAGAAGATAATCAGTGTTGCTCAGGAAGGCATACTCTGTTCTTTTATTTTTATATATTATCCGGAAGGACCGGAACTAATCCCACTGATCATCGTAAGCCTGAAACCCCTTCCAAAACTATTTTGCACAAGCTTTCGCTTGTGAATAGAACCCAACCAAAGAGCCCCGGCCCCAACTTCAAATATGTCCTCCACACCCAGTTCAAGAATCCCTCCTTGTCTGAATATGCAGCCGCCAATGACTCAATAAACATCTATTGTCAAATTCGTTTTACATTTCCGACGAGTTGGTATGACATTTTACATCAACATCATTTTTGTCTTCTTTTAACCTTGAGTTCCCTCCATATCTCATCTCTCTATACATTTTCATACTTGTGGGTTCCCTCCCAACTCCAAAACATTAGTCCAACCCGTTCATTTCATAAGGCTTGCAGTCTAATACATGCATTAATTTTCAGAAAAAAAGAAGAAGCTTGATCGGACATAAAAAGACACATGAACGAGATATACTTTATAGATAAATGGGCTGCGTATGTGATAACTTTATTCACCATCAATTTCAATAAACGAAGTTTGATTTATTCTCGTACTTTTTGATTTCCGGACCAGGTCAAGCTGATTTTCAGAACAATTGTTCCACTCTATAGTATCTTCAATATGAACATTTCGAATCATCATTTAAAACTCGAGACAGGTCTTACCAATGGGATACAGAGGATATAAAAATATTATACGTAGTTATATGATAAAATTCAACATAGGTAGTAAGAATCACGACGAACCAAGTTCTTTAGAATCAGTGCACTCATTTTTAAATAATGTGAACTCTAGGAGAACAGAGTTTCCCAATGAAAAATTGAATAAAGATAGAGCAAAAGGAGAGCCAAAGGATGAGTAGAGAACACAAACCTGGGTATCATAACCCTGAGGCAAGTGAGAAATGAAAGTATGAGCATTAGAAGCTTTAGCAGCACCAATAACCTCTTCCATATTAGCATCTTCCTTCCCAAAAAGTATGTTCTCTTTAATACTAGCAGCAAAAAGTGCAGGTTCTTGACTCACAAACCCCATCTGAGATCTCAACCACTTCAACTGGAGCTTATCAATGGCGACCCCATCGAGACAAATCTCTCCTGCCAGTGGGTCATAAAACCGCTGTAGAAGTGCAATCACGGTCGATTTCCCAGACCCACTTCCTCCGACTAATGCCAATGTTAAACTCGATGGAATTTTTAGGTTGAAGTTGTCGAAAATTGGCGTTTCAGGTCTGATGGGTAGGCGAATTTGACATTTTTGAATTCATGTCTCCGAAAACAGAAGGGAGAATTTGGCCGTCCATGTTGTCGGAATCGATTTTGGGTACTCGTTTTATTACTTCCATTATTCTCTCTCCTGCTGCCAATGCTTCTGAGAAGTCCTTCAGGTTGGATAAACTGGAACCCAGTGCTCTGATCAAGTAATGATATATGTGAGCTTTTACAAGATTTCAACATAACAAAGATACCCATTAAGGATCTAAGCCAAGCGCAAAACCCAGTAATATGAACCTAGGCAGAAAGAGAAGGATCCGGCTTCTTTGAGTGCAGGGAAGTGTGTACAATTTAATCTGGACCGCTCATATTGACAAGTAATGGTTCAGATCTGTTGAATATTCTCATCGGTAAAGTTCATTCTTACCGGTACGAATTTCAAAACAAATCACTTTGATTGCACCTTTGCAGTCCAAAGCCATATCCAAAAGAGAAAGAATGTAAAGAGGGAATAGATACTTACAGCCCACTGATGATCATGGTGTTCCCCACTGCGTAAACAGTGCCGCCGTGAGCTCCATGGTACATGACCAATCTACTACCATAATAAGCTGTGAAGGACCAAATTGCAAATACTATGCTATTGGTACCAATGGCTAACCCTTTTGCCAATCCTTGCCTTAGCCCCAGCTTGACAGTCCCTTGAAGGGCAGCAGAGTAATTTGCTATGGTCTTGCTCTCTCCAACAAAGGCGTAAACAGTTCTAATAGAAGAGATTGCTTGCTCTGCTACTGTCCCAGCCTTGTTGTATTCCACCCTCATTTTTCTGGCTATTCCCATTAGTGCACTTCCATACATCAAACCAGGGATTACAAGAAGTACCACAAAGGGGAACGCCACAATTGCTAGCCTCCATAGAATAAAAAAAGCCACTACGTAGCCCCAAATGAATGTGGATAAGTTCATCAGGAATACTGGGACCTGAATTGATATTGAAACCAATTAGACATCCCAATTCAAAAAAGACTTCTATGCCAAACTTGTCCAAATGAAATTTCTTGATTGTGAAGTGTGAAGTAAAACGATGGGTGTTTTAATCTGAAATGAAGCGACAATAATTTGTACAAAAAATATGCTGGGAAAAAACAATGTAATTTGCACGAAAACAAATGAAAAATAACCTCGAAAAAAAACTCTCAAAGAAACTCATCGTCTCATCCTTGTGAAATTCAGGCATATTCGAACCTACAAGGCTGGATTTTTCTTTTCAAAACGTATTCTTGTAAAAAACATATGATGGGTGCTACTTCTTTTAAGAAATTAAAAAAATCAACTCTTAAGCATATTTTTATGTTTAGTGTATTTTTTTTAAACTTTGGTAACAATATACTTTCTTGATTTGTCTCTAGCAGATATAAAAAAACAAAAACCAAAACTTCACTAAAGGCTAAAGAAAATTCAAACAAATTAAATCTCTATGACTGGTACTTTTTGGAAACCCGTCTTGAACAGTTTTGATAAATTAATTTTCTACCAACCTTTTCGCTAATAATATCTTGAATTACAAGACTGTCACTAGAGACGCTGGTTATGACTTCCGCGGGGTTTGTGACATGCAAATCAAAGTAACCCACTTCTTGCCTTAGCACTGCCTTCAAATATCTTGATCTCATTCTTGATGCCTGTCTTTGACCTGTTCTTGTCCAACAATAGCCCACTACAAAATATACCAAAAAACAGGAAAAAAATAAACACCCGCAAGGCCCCAGATGAATCCCCATTCGGGAAACACAAAGGAAAATGAAGACAAAAACAAAATAAAATGTTCTTGTACTAAAACTCACCAAGGAAACAAGCTACCCATCTCCCAAGCGCCACGTAACACAGCATCTTTGCATTCTGTCATTCAACAAACAAAACTCATTCATCACTATATATGTAGAAGAAAAGTCCATATACAGGGCCGTCCCTTAGCAATGGATCAGCAAGGAACCTACAGATTAGGCCTTAAAATAGGGCCCCGCCTTATCGTATGCTTTATATTTTCAAACACCTTAACAATGGATCAGCATTAAGCGGTTGCATAATGTATATAACATTTTGGATACGATTTTCATACACAGTAATCGTCCGTTCTTTTTCATTCCAACAATTAGGACCCGCATTTTTCGAACGACTCTGTACTTTGAATAGCATTCAAAAGTTCAAAGAATGTAGTTGATAGTCTTGTGGTCTGGCGGTTAGTGGTTTGTCTTTCTTGCAATTGGTTTCAAGTTCGAAGGGCCACGTACACTAATCTCCCCTGAATCTGTGGGGGAAATTCCCCCTCACGTTTAAGAAATTACAGTCACCTCCCTTATGGTCTTGAGTTGGGTTATGATTCCCCCACCATTGAGCAACTGAGGTTGATGATGTACGGAGTTAAAATTCTTAAAATGCCGATATTAGCCCTCTTCTCCCACTCAACACCACACCACACCATCCCCTTCCACTCCCTTCACAGCCCAATCCTCCAAACACCCCCACAGACCCACCGACGTACCTCCCACTCCAACTCATATCATCACCTCTACCTCCCACCACCATCTTTGCCGGACACACCAAGTTCCCAACACCCTCTCACCACCTCTGCCCCTTCACACCATCTCCACAGCAGCCTCCTCCCTCCACCACACTATTTGTCTACCAACCCCCTTCCACCACCATCACCAATTCAGCCACCACATACTCAGCTAAATCTCAAATCCTTGACCCATTTTTGATCTCCCAAATGAAGAAAACTTGCCCCAATTTTAAATTCCCTAAAAAAAAATCATATGTACTGCGCATACGGTTATATATCTAATTTATAAACAGAAATATACATATATAGGTCTGTTTATATAAACTAGAGTCCAAGTGAAACACAATGCATGTGCAACTCAGGAATAGTGCAAAAATGTGAAAATAATGTATCATTCCATCCCTCTTGAAGTTCGTTACAATTGGTAAATAAAGCAAAGAAAAAAGATGTTAAGAGTGAAATTGGAGGCCCTCGTTTGAAATGGATAGTAATTAGTAAACCTATTGCATTCCAACCTGAAAGTAGTGGAGAGAAAAGAAAAAAAGAAGTCATACGGTTGAGGAGAAGATATTCCCATACACTAACACAGCATCATGTATCTAAAGTCTAAGACTAATTTGAACGATTCGATGAATACAGATGAGAATACATAAAAGTAGAAAGCTATCATAGAAATGAACCATGTCTAATTTTTCCGGAGACACATGACCAATTGTTTGATTATCCAATTTGTATTTAACGTGTTTATCAATGAAGAGAAGGAAGACTGAGAATATATAATGATGGGCATGCAAAGACTTCCAGAACTACTTAAATGAATAGATAAAGAAAACTAATGAACAATTCACTTCCAAGTGAGGCATTTTTTCAAACAATTTAAAGGCAAGAAAAGGGTATAATAACACAAATCATCATTCTTCAATCTCACGCCCGACTGTTAACTTTTCTAAGAAAAGAAATCAAGCCTCCGAACAATTTACTTTCCATGCTTGTATACCTTTCTGCTTATTTTCTGAGAGAAATACAAAGGTATGCAAGCTTATTTCCCGAGAGAAACACAAAGGTATACAAACTACCATAAGCAGAAAATTGTACACCAGATACTGTGCTAATCACAACTTTATGCTAACATAAATCCAAATGGGTTTTATACAAAGTTAATGGGTATTTCACTGGTGGAAAAGCATGCAATATCCATTTTCTTTTTCTTTTTTTACCAGAACAGGCAATAACCTTAGCAGCGATTACAATAATAAAAACCAGATCGAGCATGGAGATATAACGAAAAAGTTCAAGAGCATCTCCAGACTCCAGTCCTTACTGTTTCTATTATTGACTCATTTGATTAATGAGCAAAACCTCCTAAAATCCACCAGAGTCTTCACCCACCTAGACCTCACTATCCTTGACTTATGTCAGATGGAGTTTTACTCAAATTGGAGGTTATTCTCATACTCCAAAATCGACAAGTATGCCGTGAATGAAGCTTTTACTTAGATTTATGCGCTTAAATTTGACTTTACCTATAGATACTAAAGAAATCTTTAAACAAAACAAACCAAACCAAACAAACCTCAAGTCCCAATCAAAGGAAGTTTCCACTTAAATTTTTCTCATAACTATGTGTTCGCCAACTTGTGCACATCTCGATTAATCTCAGGCATGAAGTTCACAACCAGGCAAACCTCTGGTTGCGAGAGGTTTCGAAACTGAAATGGAGCAAGCCCTTACGTTTGCGGCTTTGACAACCTAGCTAGGGCTTCAAATGAATCGAGCTGCTCGGACGGCTCAACTCGTTTAGTAATCAAGCCGAGCTCAACCAGTTAAAAGCTCGGCTCCGTTCTCAAGAGCTCGAATTGTTTGTATAGGCTCGGCTCGTCAAATAAATTAAGCTGGCTCGGCTTGTTCGTTTACTAAACAAGCCGAGCTCGAACACTGTAAAGCTCGGCTCAGTTTGTTTACAGTTTGCAGCCCTAAACCTGGCCAACCCGTTGGGATTGTTTCTAAAATTTGAGTGAAGACTCGAGATGCTCTAACAATGCCAATCAAACGCCCAAATGCCAGATATCCACCTTGGGATAATGGTGGGCGATCGATGAATGTGCAGAATGTCAATCGAACCGTCGATGGGTCCCATCACCGCTGAGCCGCCAAAAACGCTACCCATGTTAGAAAGGGATCTGTGGGTGCAGGTGCTGCTGTTGGTTGGTGTTCTCGGCGGCCACGAGTCCAAAGGTCGAACAATAGAGAGAGATAGCTGAGAGAGAGGAAATCGGTATCCAAGGCCGGCTCATAAGTTTTGGAGGCCAGAAGCGAACCTCTTGAACGAGACCTTCTTATATTTTTCATACAAAAATTGATTTACAAAGAGTTTCATTAAAAAATCATTACAAAAGATTTACCATTACAAAATACAAATATAATTATATATCCCAAAAAATACAAGCATTACAATATCTAGTAATCCATTATTTGAAAATTAATCTTGTCAAATCCATTCTATTGTCTATTCCATTATATCAAACCAAACGTACCCTAATGGATTATGGCCTATGAGAGTTGATAATCAGTATATTCTACCATTGGGCTTATTTTGTAGCTCCTAAATTTCAATTGGGCCTATTTTATGTAAAGGAAACTTAGAGCAATTTTTTTTTTGGGCCATATATACGTACATATATATAGGCATCCTAGAATTTTTTGGACCCTCATTTTTAGCCTTTTTTGCGGGGCCCGAAGCATATGCTTCTCTCGCCTATCCTCTAAGCCGGTCCTGTCGGTATCGGTCGAACTAGAGGGAAGAAATCGTATTAAAGTCTAAACCCAAAAACCTCAGGGAAGGTTAAAAAGCGCGGGTGGGGAAGGGCAGGTGAGGCGCAAAAAGCGCGCGCCTTGGTAGTGGGACCAATGGTCTAATTTTCCAAACAAAAAAAAGGATTTTTTTTTTTGTTTTATTCTTATTTAATTTTTTCCGTATTTGTTAATTTGGGTCAAATAGGAAAAAAATTTACTGACTTATCCCCTTTTTTAAAAAGATATTCAAAATTTCGTACTTTTAATCCAAAAAGCTGGGTTAAAAATGCTAAATTTTGAATTATTCCCAAACAAAATTGGATAAGTCATATCTTTAAATTTTTTAATTTCTCTCATCGAGACAAATCAATTTTGTACAAAGTTTGACGTAAAATTAACAAATAAAAAAAAATTACCTTTTTTTTTTTGAAACTAGGCCTAAGTGCAAGGCCATGAAACATGTGCTTAATCGTTGGAGTGCACCAGATCGATCAAAGCTTTTAATGAGACCAAAGTACCAAATTACAGCTTTTATAATGAGGTACACGTTTTGCCCGGAATTGGAAATGCACTGTGTATTGCAGCATCGTAGTTGTTTTGCTCGGAATCGGAAATGCTATAGTGCACTGTGCATTGCAGCATCGTAGCCGTGTAGTGCGCTCTTGGAATTTTTTTTAATCTCAATCGTTAGTTGATGAAATCGACGGCTGTGTGTCGCCCTAAATAGGATGCAGAAAAAAGAAAAAGACAAAAAATAAACAAAAATATTGGTTCATAGGGGTGCAACGGCAGGGTTGGCATGAGATTTCGGGGCGCTAGACAAAAAATTGTATAATAATAGGCCCCATGTAATTAAGTTATAAAAAATTTAACCCAAATATAGATTCTAAAAAATAGAACATTAGAGCATCCACAATGGAATAATCAAGACCATAAAGTTGTTAAAGTTAACAATGTTCTCTCAAAAAACTGATCACAGTCGCATAACTAAACCTAACAATCTCTTAGCAACTCATTAAATTTTGGTCATTGAATAATCAAAACTAGTAAGTTTTTACCAATAATCAAAACCTTCTCTCTCTCTCTCTCTCTCTCTCTCTCTCTCTCAACAATGTTTTTAAGAAAAATACTGTATTTTATTAAAAGAATTTTTTTAAAACAAAAACAGTTAAACCGTTTTTCAAATACTGCTTTTTATTTAAAAATTATTTTTTAAAACTGTAATTTTTTTCAAAAACTTTTATTTAAAAAAATTGTCTTTTTTTCAAAAACTTTTTTTTTTAAAAAACTTTATTGGAAAAGTGTTTTTCAAAATTTAAAAGTTTTCAAAAAATTATTTTCTATTTCTAATAACATGTTTTTATTAGTTTGAAAATTATTTTAAAAAATGTTTTTATTGTGACAATTTTTAGATTTTTATAGGTTGAAAAGGTAATGTGGCAAATTTTGATTATTCAATGTTCGATTATGCCACTGTAGACATCTACATTGCTAATCTTAGCAACCCCTTAAATAGATAATCAAAAGGTGATGTGGCAACTTTTGATTATTCAATTTTGATTAGTCCACTGTGAGTATGGGGTAATCATATCATTAACTGGTCGGATATGAGGAAGGGACGCGGGGGCTCTGCTGCCCACCATGGCAGCAGCCCCAACCCACACTCACACACGGCACCGTTTTATTAAAGGAAAAAAAAACAAACTCTTCCGCTTGCAATCCTATGGAACAGAAACATGATTATGAGAGCTCTAGAGTTAAAATTTAATTATGTCTCTTTAGAATAATATGACCAGAATAATAAGATCTTCACGTCAATTCAAACGGATTGAAAATTGGAGCACTTAATTTTTTAATCATATTTTTTAATATATAAACGGTCTAAAAAATTAAGTGTGCCACTTTTTAATTCGTTTGAACAAGTACGAATATCTTATTATTCTAATCATATTATTTTAAAGCATCATAATTAATTTTTGTCTCTAGGACTCTCATAATTAAGTATCTGCTCTTTATTTAGGATCCTGTAGATCAGAAACGTGATTAAGAGAGTCTTATAGACAAAAGTTAATTATATCTCTTTAGAATAATATGATTAGAATAATAAAATTTTCGTACTTGTTCAAACGAATTAAAAAGTGGCACACTTAATTTTTTAGACCGTTTATGTATTAAAAAATATGATTAAAAAATTAAGTACTCCAATTTTCAATCCGTTTGAATTGACGTGAAGATCTTATTATTCTGATCATATTATTCTAAAGAGACATAATTAAATTTTAACTCTAGGGCTCTCATAATCACGTTTCTGCGCCATAGGATTGCAAGCGGAAGAATTTGTTTTTTTTTTCCTTTGATAAAACGGTGCCGTGTGTGAGTGTGGTTGGGGCTGCTGCCCATGGTGGACAGCAGAGCCCCCGCGTCCATGAGGAAGGTATGATTTTGCTACCCTCATACATTCTAATCGTTTGCCAGATTATTTGACCAAAATAGAACAAAAAATTCGAAGTCTTTCATCACCTTGGCACGATTCTGTTCTAGATACAAAATTTCACCACAACCAATTTCAGAATTTATTTTGCAAACACAATCACTTTATGAGTCGATCGATTGTTTAATCATTGTAAGTTTGATTGTACTGGATCCTTCAATGCAAAATATTATATAAAAACAACAACTCAGATTTACTTAACTAATTAGACAAACAGGAGTATATATCTGATTCCGTAGCTGCAAATTCGATGAATTGGTTCTCGATAAAAAAAATTGTCGTGAAATTCATCACCAACTTCACAACAATTAATTCTCAAATGAATTATTAATTTGCAAAATATATTATTATTGATTTTGGAATAAACAGGGGGAAAAAAACAAAAAAAAAAAAAGAGTTTTTTTTTATTGACAAAAGTAACATTTTATTAAAAAGAGCGGGGAAAGGGTTGGAAAATACATCAGAATGGGACAAAGCCCACACACACCTTAGGGATAAAATCCAATACACCAAATGGCTTACAAAGCCCAACTGTTACAAATAAAGCCAAAAATATCATATAGTTTAAAAGTTCAAATCTTACAATTAAACACATAAAGAGAACCTAACCCACCAAAGTGGGCTAGCCCAGCCAAAGGCAATCCCAAAAGAAAACCCTAAACCTAAACACACGGAAATAGAACTCCTTCCGGTCTGCCGCCGGCCACCCACAACTACCAAAATCAAACAGCAATTGGCAAGACCAAACGTCGGATCACAACCTCCTAGCACCACCACAGACACACCCCAGGAGGACGCAAAAATATATTTAGCCTAATTATCGTTACGTTATAACTTAGGAGTTGGTTTTCCTGCATACCTTGTAGCAGGAGTTCCTCCTACCATGTAAGCCCCACAAACTAGCGAACTTGGGCAACCACTCGGCATGGGACAACCAAAAGACCAAAATGTTTCATAAATTTAAAAAAATTTGATAAATCCCGCAAGAAAAATTAGGAGTATGTATAGTTTCTATCCCAAATTTTTTTTAGAAAGTTTCTTGGACATTTGAAAACAATATTGCCGAGAGAAGTACCAGAATCAATTGACAATCTTTATTTTTATAAGGTCTTGTTGGAAAGATGGTGGTTTTCAAATAGTATTAGTTGTTTATCGAATTTTGTTGCTTATACTGGTCACAGTTGTTTCGGTCAACAGAGAGGAGCTTCTTGAAGTTTAAGTTCATAAAAAATTATCTTAGACCATGTCGTAGGAGAGATTATGTAAATTGGTTATAAGCTCAATTGAAAATGAGTATTTTGATAAGTTAAAATACGATGATTTCATTGAAAAATAATTTTCTTAAAACAATGCAAGAAGAATTTTTTTTTTTTGAATTGGATCGTGTTAATCATAAATCACTATAACAATATATGATTGCATTTTCATTGATTTTTGTGAGAATTTTTTTTTTTTTTTGTTCAGAGGGTTTTTTTCTTATCCATTCTAGCCTAGCTTTGTTGGGAAGAGAGAGAGAGAGAGAGAGAGAGAGTAGGAAAAGAATACTTTTACAGGATAATTGTAGCAAATAAGGGGTTGCCATGCACGAGTACATGGCAGGAGGCAGGAGGAACTCCTGCTACAATATATGCAGGAAAACCGATCGACTAGTCCAGTATGACTATTATTGGCTGAAAGTTAGGAACCTAATTGGTCTAGATGATCGGCTACATAGATAGCAAATATTAACACTCTAAAACTTATCCCGAAAACAGCAATCAATGGTTGAAAATCACTTTGATGATTGTGTCACACACATCAAAGTGAATCTCAACTACTAGTTGATTTTTTCGGAGTAGTTTCAGGGTAAATTTTCTTTGTCTCTAATATTTCTGTTACGTAAGTGCTGAGATTAAATGCTAAGCATTCAATGAATATTAAAATTAAAGAGGGGTACGTTTGGAGATATGGAACCAGATCCTCTAAACTAGGAAGATAGAGAGATATAGATACATTGAGAGAGAGAGGGGTGGAGGGAGAGAGAGAATACCTTGTCGAGGTTATGTGTGAAATCCACGGCGATAGTAAGAGAGCTGCCGATATCATTCACAATCTTTTTAGTGAAGAGGAACGTCAAGGGCGGACAAAGCCCTTCGCAGACGGCCCCGATGAATCCGAGTCCCATTAGCAACTTATCAAAGCCATCCGAATGCATGAAAATGGAACCATATGAGCCAATAATGCTCTTCTTTTCCATCTCTCTCTCTCTCTCTCTCTCTCTCTCTCTCTCTGTGTGTGTGTCTCTAAGATGCCATTTGATCAGTTAGGAGATAGAGAGAGATGTCTACATCATATATTATTCCAATCGGAAAATTGCAGACGAGAGGTGTTTACTGAACTGATTAGAAAATACAAAAAATAGTGTTTTATTTATTTATCTATTTTTCATTAAAAAAAGAAATTAATTTTCACACTCTTATTTTGTCCAAGTGCACCTTATTTTTTTTGTTTTCATGTAAAATTACAAAATTACCTTTTGTATATTTTTTCCCTCACACATGAAAAAAATAATCATGTAATTTTACATTCGTACAAAAAAAAAATGCATTTGAACAAAAGGGGGAGGGGGGGACTGTGAAAAAAAATAAAAGAAAAAAAAAGTGTGAAAATCAATTAAATTTGGGGGAGACTATTTGCAACCCTCTATTTTCTCCTTTAGCTCGTTAAAAATTTCCAACTAATTACAACATAACCTCCAATGCAAAATGACTTACTTATCTTTATACCTATACATGAAATGACCTACATGCCCTTATAACAAAAACCATAAATTATCTTCTTTCTCCTTCCCCAAAAAATCAGTATTCACATTTCCAACACCAGGCATGTTCTTCATCCAACGCCAGGAGTGTTCTTCATCTTCTCTTCTCCTCTTTAACACAATTATATGAAGCTTAATATATGCCTTCCAAAATTGTATCAAATGATATCGGATCAACGTGATTTTCACACAATTTGAGTGTCATTCAGTGAGGAGAAATATGGATGCAACTTGGCACGAAGATTTTAGTTTTCTTATATAGTGGAAATTAAATGATAGTAACTGCTAAGATCCAAATATTGGGGAAATTAATAATTCTTATTGAATAAGGTCATGCATAATCTAAAATGTGTCTTTTAGCTTCTTTGGAGTCATAAAAAATTCGTCGAGTCGTTGACAAATCTTTCAGCATATTAAAACTTAAAATCAAATCAATTGCGTAAATTGCGTCTATATACATGGTTTGGATGCTTAATTAGTTGGTACTTAATTGTTATTCAAAGCCTGATGACAATGCAAGTACATTGGAGAACGAGTTGTTAATACATAAAATTCTTAATTTCAATCATGGATCGGTCATCATATGATTTGGGAAGATAGGCCAAGACTGATAGTGAGAATATTAAAGGTGCAAACGAGATTTGCGTGCAAGTGTTTCTTAATTTTTTACACTTCTTTAACGAATTATCTGTACTATATAGTATTGCAGAATGACGTTTTTTTTTTGCCAACCGACAACAGATATTATAACTACAAAGAAAATCATTACATCAAGAATTGGACTGTCCCTAATTAAAGGATCAAGTAACCACGACGGTGGGAAACCAGTTCAAAGACAAGACCCCATACCAAATATATCTATGCTCGCCAACAGATGAGCAACCATATTGCAAGACCTACGGGCAAAGGAAAAAGAATAGGCTTGAAAACTTCTACCCAAAGCCTGGTGATAAGCCCACAATTGTGGTTATATTCGGGCTTATCTCGCTCATTTTGATACGCGCGCGCGCATAACTCTATGTTTTTGATTGATATTGCGCGAAGGTTGCGTTTTTTGGTGTTTGCAGGCTCTTTTCATTAATAAGGTGGATTTTACGCCATGAGCCGATTGCTCGGTCTTCGGGGACCCATGGGGTATAAACGGAGCGATAGCGGAGCCTAAAGGAGCTCTGTCGAAGCCCCGGAAAGTTTGGAAAAGTCCTGAAGAAGCTGACCAAATTTCGTAGAAAAGGAATTCCTACCGGTAGGGAGGTCGAGCCTACCGGTACAAACCTTGATCAGAAAGGTCACAAACTGCACCATTCAAAGTTCTACCGGTAGGGAGGTCGAGCCTACCGGTATAATCCCATTCATACCGGTAGGGAGGTCGAGCCTACCGGTACAAACCTTGATCAGAAAGGTCACAAACTGCACCATCCAAGTTCTATCGGTAGGAGATCAATGCCTACCGGTAGGAAGTCAGTCTGTTCAGTGTGCCCCTTCTTGCTTGAAGCCATTCTACCGGTAGGAGATCAATGCCTACCGGTAGGGATCCCCAGATTTTGCAGTTTTCTATTTTCTTTTTCTTTTTCTTTTGTAACTTTAAAGGGGTGCTATAAATACCCCTTTTGCACGTTTTTAGGTCATTATTATGTTATTAGAACTGAGCTCTTTCTCTCTCTACCGCCTCTTCTCACCAACTCTTTTCTCCCTCATAAATGGAGCATTGATTTGGGGATTTGGAGGGTGATTGCTTCCATTAATGTCGTAAGTTCATCGGGATCCTTATTAATCTAGTCTTTATTTCTGTTTTCAGCATGACTTTGAGTTCTCTCATCCAAATCCTAATGCATACCATTTCTCCTGTCGTCATGTGTGAGTAGTGTAGCAAGGCTGGGTTATGGGATGATTAACATCCCGTAACCAGGGGTGAACTCGTTCTTTTCTTGAAAATTCTTGTTTTCCAGCTTAAACATGATCATGACTTATTTTATGAATCAAAATTTTGAGGTGTTACTCTCTTGGATCGAATGTAGGCAAGGGTTGATCCTCGTGCCACATTTGATACCTAGAGCTATGTCCCTCTTTGTGTTTGTCAAAATGAATCAAAAGAGCCCGGGTCATGTTTAACACCGTTGTTAAGAAGAGAAGAATCGAGTTCATCCTTACGTTATGGGTGTTAATTATCCCTAAACTTAGCTTTTAGTTTAATCTCCAGTTAAAAGCCGTAGTTAGGTTAAGTAGCCACCTTCTAAATCGATCAGTTGGCCGTCTCAACGCCAAATTCTGGTTGGCGGTCCTAACGCCAAACATTCTCTACGCTAGCCAATCTCCGAACCAAGTATATGGATGCGCTCCCTGTGGATTTGACCCCGGACTTCCGGGTATTATTATGCTTTCAACCGACCTAGCCCTACGCTTGGGGTATTCCTATTGCAATACACATTATGGTCGCAAGCATTTTTTGCGCCGTTGCCGGGGAGCGCTTTCTTTTATAGCTTATTTTTGGAGGTTCGCCAACCCATTGTAAGTATCTCGTTAATTTTTACTTTGTGTGATTTGTAATTAATCTAGTGGATACCTCTAACCTGAGTCTCTCAAACGTGAGGTGTAACGAAGCTAGAGTAACTACAAATCACCTCTTCTTTTAGTGCTTTTCGTATTGAGGCGGCGGCATAGCCCCTCTTGTCCTTTTACTTTACTCTTGTTGTCCATTGTTTCTCGAGAAAGGTTTTTCAAGTGTATGCGTGGTGGTCATCGTGGAGCCTTTCGAAGCCCAACTTCCAAAAGGCTTCATAGATCTTTTTCTCCTCCTCGACCCAAAACACTTCGTCGGGTTCGAGCAAGGACACCATCACCTCCACGAACTCCTTTTTTAGACCTAACCCCTCCTCGAGAAAGAATGGCTGGAAACGGTGAAGGCGAAATGCCACCGTTTGTGCCCGAAAGGACTATGAGTGACTACATGAATCCGGCCCGTTCTACTCCGAGGCCCACTATAGTCCTTCCGGCCGCAACCGAGGCCAATACTTTCACCGTGAAAATGCATCACATTAACATGATGCCATCTTTCTATGGCAAAGACAAAGAATGCCCGTACACTCATATGCGGGCATTCGAGGAGTTGGTATCCACCATAGTGTCCACGCCTGCTCAACTTGAGTCCGCAAAGCTTAAACTCTTCCCATTTTCAGTAAAAGACAAGGCCAAGATTTGGTTGAATAACATGCGTCCCCAATCCTTGGCAAACTGGGCGGATTTATCAAAGGCTTTTTACATGAAATTTTTTCCCCCTCATCTCACAAAGGAACTCATGCACCAAATCCAAACGTTCAAACAAAAGAGGGGGAATCATTTTACCAATATTGGGAGAGGTACAAGGATTTGCTAAACTCCATCCCACATCATGGCCTCCCAACTTTTCAAAAGGTCGAATACTTGTTGAAGGGATGTTTTCAAAGTACTCGACACCTTATGGATAGCATGTGTGCCGGTGGAGTTATGGCAAAAACCCCTGACGCGGCGTGGGACTATTTTGAGGAATTGGCAGAAAAAACTCAAAACTGGGATTGCTCCGACCCCTCTGAAAAGAATGTGTTTAATCCGGCTCCGAGCAATCCTGGTAAATTTCAATTAAATGAGCAAAATGAGCTAGCCCACAAGGTTGCCCAGCTTTCCCGCCAAATTGAAACTTTACAACTTAATAAGGTTGCTGGGGTGGCCTCTGTGGCCAAGGCGGAAAACATTTGTGTTTTATGTGAAGTTGCAGGTCATGCTACGGGGGATTGTCAAATGCTCCCCGCCGTCAAGGATATTCTCCAAGGAACCGGGCCATCGGAGGTCAACGCCGTTAATCAACGGTTTGACCCTTATTCTCAAACTTTCAATCCGGGGTGGAAGATGCATCCTAATTTTCGGTGGAGCGACTCTCAAACTCCCGGACCTCCACAGGTTCCACCGCCTCAACAACACCAAGCTTTCCGGCCTTCTCAATCTCAAGGAGCGCCGAGGTTTTCTCAGCATCAACAACCACCGGGGTTTGCACCGGCGGGACCTCCGCAAGGGCCAAACCAATTTCAACCTCAAAAGCGATCCTTGGAGGATATTATGTCATCTTTTATGCAAAGTCAAACGTCCCTCAACGAGCAAACCAAAGAAACGCTCGGGGAAATCAAGAATCAAATGGCAAAGTTGACTAACACAGTGGGGGTTCTTCAACAAGAAAAAGGGAAGCTTCCGACTCAACCTCAAGCAAATCCCAACGGAACTCATTTTCTGGGTAGCTCTTCGGTGCCTAGTCCCGAGCAAGCCAAGTCTATTATAACACTGCGGAGTGGCAAGGAAGTTGATACGGCCGTTCTCCCCAAGCCGAGCAAGCCCCGGGTTACACCAATTGTTGTGCAAGCGCCGGATGTTTGTATTGACTCACCAACCTCGGAGCCTTCTCCCGTTGGTGAGCAACCGGCAGAATCTCCGGAAGAAGAACCCAAGGCTTCCGTTCCTCAAATTCCGGCTCCGTTTCCCCAACGTTTGAAAGCTCCGGCCCATGCCAACAACTCTGAGATCTATGAGCTTTTTAAGCAAGTGAGGATCAATATTCCGTTGGTGGATGCGGTCAAGCAAATCCCTACCTATGCCAAATTTCTCAAAGACTTGTGCACTCAGAAGCGTAAGTTAAATGTTCACAAAAGGGTGTTATTGACAGAGCAAGTGAGTTCGATTATTCAAACCAACGTGGTTCCAAAGTATAAAGATCCGGGTTGTCCTACCATTTCCATTACAATTGGCGGCACAAAAATCGAGAAAGCTCTCCTTGATTTGGGGGCTAGTGTTAACTTGCTTCCGTATGCCGTTTATGAGCAACTTGGATTGGGGGAGATGAGGCCGACATCAGTGACCCTTCAATTGGCCGATAGAAGCATTCGTGTCCCCCGAGGGATGGTGGAGGACGTACTCGTGCAGGTAGATAACTTCATCTATCCGGTGGATTTTATCGTGTTGGATACATGCCCTGTGCCCTCCTCTCAAGTGTCAACGTCGACTCCGGTTATTCTTGGGCGTCCATTCTTGGCCACTTCCAACGCCGTTATCCATTGTCGAAGTGGTTTGCTAAACCTCACTTTCGGCAACATGAGGATGGAGGTGAATGTGTTCAATATCGGAAGCCAAATGGGGGATGACGAGTGCATTCATGAAGTCAATCTTATCGATTCTTTGGTCCAAGAGCACGTTGATACCTTCTTATACAAGGATTCATCGGAAGTTGGCCTTACCGCTGATGAGGTGACATTTCTAGATTCACCGGGGGTGGAGTACCTGTATTCTTTGCTCGAGTGGAAGATGTGTGTGAGACGGCTGTTTGGTCCCCAAAATTTGAAGCGCTACCGCCTTTAGCGAACAAGAGTCTCCCTTCAAGCGTGCAATTTCCAAAACTTGAGTTAAAAGTTTTGCCCGATACTCTCAAGTATGCTTTCCTTGGACCCGATGCCACGTTTCCCGTGGTGATTTCTTCTTCATTGAATGAGCATCAAGAATCACGACTCTTAGAGGTCTTGAAGCGTCGTCGTGTAGCTATTGGGTGGTCTATTGCTGATATCCAAGGAATTGATCCTTCTTTATGCACTCACCATATTTATCTCGAGGATGACGCCATCAAACCTTCCCGTCAACCCCAACGCCGCTTAAATCCCATTATGAAAGAGGTGGTCAAAGCCGAGGTCTTGAAGTTGTTAGACGTTGGCATTATCTATCCTATCGCTGACAGCAAATGGGTTAGCCCGATCCAAGTTGTTCCGAAGAAATCTGGAGTCACGGTGGTAGCCAATGCCGCTAATGAACTAGTGCCCACGCGGGTCCCCACAGGTTGGCGAGTTTGCATTGATTATAGGAAGCTCAACTCATGCACTCGCAAGGATCATTTCCCTCTCCCGTTTATCGATCAAATCCTCGAGCGTGTTGCCGGTCATGCTTTCTATTGTTTTCTCGATGGCTATTCGGGGTACAACCAAGTCGCGGTCTCTCTGGATGATCAGGAAAAGACTACCTTCACTTGCCCCTATGGGACGTTTGCGTATAGGCGGATGCCATTTGGATTGTGCAATGCTCCGGGCACTTTTGCCCGTTGTATGTTGGGTATATTCAGTGATATGGTGGAGCGCATTGTCGAAGTCTTCATGGATGATTTCTCGGTCTTCGGGGACTCTTTTGAGGATTGTTTATCGAATTTGGACAAGGTGTTGAAGAGATGCGAGGAGAAAAATCTTGTGCTTAATTGGGAGAAATGTCATTTCATGGTTACACAAGGCATTGTCTTGGGGCATATTGTATCGCAAAAAGGCATAGAGGTGGACAAAGCGAAAATCGACTTGATTGCCAATCTTCCAACGCCCAAGTGCGTGAAAGATATCCGCTCCTTCCTAGGCCATGCAGGGTTCTACCGGCGGTTCATTAAGGATTTCTCCGCCATATCGCGTCCCTTGTGTCATCTTCTCTCTAAAGATGCTCCTTTCGAATGGACCAGCGCTTGCAATGAGGCTTTTCAAAAACTGAAGTCGAGCCTTACTTCTCCTCCAATCGTGCGAACTCCAGATTGGGAACTCCCGTTTGAGTTGATGTGCGATGCAAGTGATTATGCTATGGGAGCCGTTCTTGGCCAAAGAAAGGATAAACATCCTTATGTCATTTCCTATGCAAGCAAAACGCTGAATGACGCGCAAATGAACTACTCGACTACTGAAAAGGAGTTGCTCGCCGTCGTCTTCGCTTTGGATAAATTTCGATCATACTTGGTGGGAACTCCCATCACAGTTTTCACGGATCATGCAGCCCTCAAGTACCTCTTTGCCAAGCAGGATGCAAAGGCTCGGTTAATCCGTTGGATTTTGTTGCTTCAGGAATTCAATCTCTCTATCAAAGACAAGAAAGGCGTAGAGAATGTGGTAGCCGACCATCTGTCTCGGCTTGAGTTTGACGACCGTAAGGCCTATCTCCCAATTGTCGACACATTTCCCGATGAGCAACTGTTTGCTGTTTCTCCGAGCCCTTGGTACGCCGATATTGTCAACTACCTTGTAACCGGGCAACTTCCTAGCCACTGGAGTGCACAAGATAAGAAGCGATTTCTCATAGAGGTGAAAAGATTTGGCTTTGATGACCCTTATCTTTTTAAATTTTGCCCGGACCTCATTATCCGGCGTTGTGTTCCGGAGGAGGATCAACGAGGGATCTTGCAGTTTTGCCATTCCAAGGAGTGTGGTGGCCATTTTTCCCATACCAAGACCATTGCC